>KV751340.1:5635306-5659048 GCA_001698575.1 Mola mola
CAGAGCTCAAATTACTCCCTATATCCTTTGAGCCTAAAATTTTAGCCAGCGTTCTCTCTCCCTCTGTGTGTCTAGGTGAAATTAGCAGCGTGGAACAAAGAGAAACCCGGGAGCTGGTACAGCCAATTCAGGAGAGGCAAGCAGGTAAAAAACATCAAACCAGTCAAAGCTGGTATTCATACGCATGATTGAGGTGCAAGCACAAATTTGTTCATATTTATGCATAGTTGTTATTTATCCATGCACTCTACAATTTAGTTTTAATTTATCACACTGTGTGCATGAGCGCATGGCCAGCAAGCGATTTCAGCTGTCAGGATGACTCACACAAATCCAATGGTTGCGCTGTCTCAGTTACTTGTGTTCAGTGGGGCACGTTCAGACAACTGGCCTTTCACGTTCACCTGATCAGAAGTCTCACAACCCTCTCGGATTATCACAAAGCTAAGAGCACAATTGCGATTCATAGACAATTCTTATACAGTCCTTGAATCTCCTATTAATTTTCTACTGGTTCGTCCTGTCTGTATGGATTGGGAAAAAAGTTTCCTTTTTTTAGTTAGCTTTATCACTCTTATTTGCAGAAATAAGCAGAACCTGAGAGGTTTTGTAATTTAAGTATTGTCTGACAGATGGAAAGACTCAGTTGTGTTTTACTATGACTTTCTGTCTTTGAGAAAAAAAAACCTGTTATGTGTATATTTTCACATTCAGGAAGGTTTTGCATCATGTGAGGGTAATCCTTTGGCTATAGTACCTTTGTTTCTCTGCATATGTCACACTCTAATGCCTTGGTGTCTGTGTCATCCAGTTTACCTACAATGACAGGGACGGGAACCCTGTACATGTGGTCCAGCTGACCTTTTTAAAACTACTGAGTGCCACGGCCAAGCAGGACTTTACCTACACATGCCAGAATTCAGCAGGCTGGTTTGACAGCACTTCCCGCTCTTACAAGCATGCCCTTCGCTTCCGGGGCAGCAATGAAGAGGAGCTGACACAAGCCAAAAGCCCCTTCATCAATGCAGTGCACGATGGATGCCAGGTCAGTGCAGCAACATGCCGATGAAAGGGACTAGTTGGACACATAAGAATTAGCCTTAATGAAACTAATGTGTTTATTGATCGTGTCACTGTGGTCTGCTGGTGCTTGATTTAATGGGTGGGCAAAGTGACTACAGGGATTGAAACCACAGTGAATGGGGAGAGCCATTTAGTTAAATTAAGACAGTAATTATAACAATAATAATAATTGATATTATTAATAATTTTTCTCTTTCAGTTCCGCAAAGGTCAGGAAAGAACTGTTATAGAGATTGACTCCCCCTCGGCAGAGTTACTCCCTATAATAGATGTGGCTCCGGCGGACTTTGGCAACAGCAACCAGAAGTTTGGATTCCAAGTTGGACAAGTGTGCTTTAATGGTTAAAATCATGGCAACAACAAACACTCAAAAAACTACACACAGTAAGTTTTCAGTAAAGAAACTGGACTTTTGCCACTGCCCCAAGCAATATTTATTATATTATTTTCCTGTATGTGGGGTTTTTGTGGTGTATTATTTAAGACTATTTAACAGCCATGTACGATGGCTTTACAACAATGAGAAGAATGTCAAAAAAGAAGATATGCAACTGTGGGAACAAAGCACGTTTACCAAAGGGAAATGTTCCAGTTAGATATATTTAATTGTAAGTGCTTTAGAGTCATTTTATCTTCCAGTTTGAGTGTGCTACATCCTCTAGAATAATGAGAACTGCAACACTTGACAGTGACCACTTAAATACAAGGCGGATGTGTCTGTACATTGGAAAGAGGCAGTCATGCTGTCATGCTGTGGTATGGGTCAGTTACGTGGAACTTCTCAGGCCATGGGGGAAGTAATTGCTACCTAATGTTTTACACTGACTGCAACTGAATAAATCAGAGATGTAGTCATACTTAATTGCATGTTCAGATCTCTCTATAATGACAGTTGCATAGCATTTGGGAACAAGCCTGGCATATTAATTCTGTGTACAGGAATGATAAATTGTCCTTTTTACCCTTCAACTGCAGTTTGCTCACTGACTTTCCTTAATTAGTATTCTAAAGGCAGCGCTAGTTATTGAACCCGACACTTACTTGAACGGATACGGTTGTTTCCCTTATTGGACAGCTTCCCTCTGTGGGCTTGATAGTAAGATTTTTGAGCCCTTTGTGTTTTCAAGGATTAGAATACTGTATATGTCAGACAAATATCCTTTATACTGTGGTTTAACATGCTAGGACATACCTCAGCAACTAGGTTGGGATGTTTCAGGGCAGAAATTGAGAGCATGCTGATTAAAATGTTCACCAGCCTGAACTGAACTCCTTAATACCAATACCCTTCACGCATCTCTTTAAAGCATTGTACGGTTGCTGACAGAGCCTGTTTTATGATTCTGTCTCAGTGTTTTGTTCGTGTGTTGAAATTTCAACAGAATATTTTGGGAGTTCATGAGTTGCTCTTCCATGGTGCTAAAGACGATTTTGTTATTTTTGTGTCACTGTGTTTGTGTGTCTCTATGGCCAGGAATATAGACTGGGAGAGGGTTATTGCTCATTCTGTAGCAATAATGCCCACAAAGCCAGGGCACTAGTTTATTTTATTTTATTTTATTTCTCTTTTATTTTTGCACATCTGGCTGATCAGACAGAAGTAATGAAAGGAGGTTAGGAACAGTCCAGAACAAGGTTGCTGATCACCTGAAAGGGAAAATCCACTTCAACTGATTTTTACATTCAGCCCTTCCCCCGATTTTTGTATAAATCCAGAATATGAGCACGGACAAATGTCTACCTAAAATAGTGATTACAGCTTCACATCTTCCTTTAAAATTGCCGTAGAGCTGCAAATCATAAATTGCCTTCAGATGCGAGTAAACAGACCATGCGTGCCATTATAGTGCCGTGTTATTTCATCATCCCGTGTCTGTGGAGAAGCTCCAGGATTTGTTTTTGGATTACCACAGTCTGCCTCTGCTTGTCATCTTACACAGAGGTGTCTTCAAATTAACAACAGTGCTATGAAATATTACTGAAATAACATGTTCTGTTGATTTTTTCTTTAATGTTCTGTCTATTTCCTCCAACTCAAAAACTAAACCAGCATGTGACATTTTTTTACTCCCACTTTTGTTTGTTTCATAGCATTTAAATGTTCCAGTAATTAACTCCTCTCCCATCCTGCACTGCCCCTCCTGTGTATAGTGTTTGTTGTACTAATTTTGTATACTGTACAGTTACTCTGAGGACTTTGTGAGCATTAACCTGTTGCCTGAATGAAAGAACAAATGCATTTGTCAAAAACTGATGTGTGAATAAAACTAAACAAACAAGAAATCATTCTTTTTTGTTTTTCCTCTCTACAACTACACAGGTGGGATAGAATAATAACCACGAGTAGCATCTGGTTGTCCAGTGAGAGTACAATAAACAAACAAGGCTCTTCTCAATTAAATAGCTCTGCAACATTCAGTCAATAAGCATGGAATCAACATCCCCACATAACAAATGTAATCAACCCTGATTTCTTCCCCAGTTGGTTTACTTCAATTAGCTTTGTTTCACATTATCAAGAAAGATGATGAATAAGAGACAGACACGAGGGAAGGTTGGAACAAAGAGCAAAAGGTCTGCCAGAAATGGCTGAGGACGAGAAATGCCACTGTGGAGATTTGGTCAAATGATGGAAAATCTTGTAGGACAGAAAAAAGAAACAATACAGTCATAGTGGCTATTTTCAACCTTCTTAGCGTTTAACTCTATTTAGGTCCAAACATTTCACTTACTTTCTCTTACGTATCTCTTTAAACCATCCACACACGAATGTATTTTTTTGGTCCATCTGTCTCAGGATCCCGTATATGTATGCATGTGCACACACACTCAACAGCCTGCTCTCTTGCACACATTGAAGTACAAGATGCTCGTCCCCTTTGGGGGCCATTGTTCAAGGTTAGCAACAAAGGCAGAATAAAGGTTACCGTGTTATTTTTTTTCTCCTCTCTGCTGTCGTTCCTTCAATTGAATTTTAACCATCCTAAGCTCTTGATCAGGAAAGGTCATCCGTTGCCTTTACCCCACAATAATGATCACACAGAAGAGAAGTGCACTTTTATCTTGCTCACATTCAACTCAAGTGCCTACCATTCCAAAGTGTATTGTTAAGAGCTAGACTTTTGTTACTGGAGAAAGTATTAGTTTAAATGTAAATTGTAAATGTCCTGTATTTATGTAGTGCTTTTCTAGCCATTGTTGACCATTCAAAGCGTTTTTACACTACAGGTTTTGCATTCAACGATTCACAAACATGTTCATACACTAGTTGCAGTGACTACCACACACGGTGCCACCTTCCCATCAGGAGTGTTAACCATTCACACCCTCATACACTGATGACGCAGCATCAGGAGCAATTTGGGGTTCAGTGTCTTGCTCAAGGACACTTCCACATGTTAACTGCAGGGCCCACTTTAGAATATTTACTATTTCTGATGAAACCAGAATTGAGTTGTCATACATGGCAATCATTCGGAAACTATTGATGCAGTCTTTTTCGCTTCACAGTGATAAACAAGGTTGAGCAAAGCACTGAGACGAACCCTTCATCAAGATGATCCTGGAACTGAGCTTTCTGAAACTTTATGGAAATTCCATGGCAATTCTCTCACACATGAGATTTTGTTTATGCTCCCACATATAAGCATCCATACAGCTTGTACTGAAAATCAAGTTCATGTCAAACAAAATCCAAAAATTCTATACTCTACCAAGAAACAATGAAAACAGGACGCTTTTTATGTGTGGCTCTGTCTCCTTGAAAAATTATTTTGCTTACCATTAGCACCCATAATACTTATAAATAACTAAAGAGGCTTTATTTCTTTAGTATTTCATGACTTACTCCACCCTCAGATATGAACTGTTTTAAAAAGAGCTATGAGACTTCTGAATTTCATATCATTGAATATGAATAAATATGAATACATATACCATTACAAAAGATGATATTTGTATATTTGTTGGTGTTATTTCACAGCAGATCACTGCAGTAATTATTTTCCACCCTGCTGATGTGTGTATGAGCATTTGAGCTGCTCTCAGTTTGGCATCCTGTACTGCACAAGTTGCTCTGGAATGACATAGATCATCCATAGATTGTGCTCAACATGCATCTTGATGTGTAGGCTTTGCATGTGTCTGTGTGGGTACGTGAAATCATTAGCATTTGCGGCTGAGCAGCTGAGCAGGGGTGCTCTTTTTAATGTGCAGGCAAGTGCCTCCTCCTGCCAGGTCCCATCCACAGCTCCTTTATCTCCAGATAGGGTGGGAGGAATCATTTCCGCAGATGTCTTTTCCATCAAAGGTGCTTATCAGTAAAGCTAACATTAGTAAAGCAGTTTGAAGAAATGATTTGAAGAGGAGGGAGGGCAATAGTAATCTCTGGGCGAATGGACAAAGAGCATGGTGACGTCTGGATGCCCAAGGCCCTGTGTGTCTGAGAATGTCAGAGCATTATCTGGCAGATAGAGAGCCCAGATTCAAATGCACAGCTTGAAAACACTGCCTCCAACACACACACACACACACACACACACACACACACGTCTTACTCCTAATTGGTTGTCTGCTGAAGTTCTCAGCCTCCCCAGCAAAAACTACAACACTACTTCTGCCTTGCCATTCTCATTGAACTGAGTTCTCAGCAAAGGGAAAACTAACTTCTCTCCAAGCTTCCGCAAACAGCCAAAGTAATCAGTGGTGTCTTATTTTCCACAGTGGGAGAGAGACATAGTTAAAAACAGTGGGATGAGGATAATATTAGAGAAAGGGAAGAGAGAAAGAGGGTGGCATAGTCATTCAGTAGACAGGCCTGTGCTGTATGAATCACGCCAGCCATTTGAAACATGCACAGCTGTTTCATTGCAGGGCAGAGAGTGTTAATGAACAAATCGAGCCAGCTCTAGAACACAGAAGGAAAAACCACATGGGATCTTGATGCAGTTTGTGTGACTTTCTGGTTTGTTAGTGAGTAAGAGGAGATAGGGAGAGAGAGAGAGCAAGTGGTAACTGCATGACCCAATCGCTCAGTAGAGATGATTTTTTTACAATAAATCAGAGGATGCAGCAAGCAAAAGATTGCAAGTGAGACAAATACTGAGTGATTCAGGTGTGGGAGTACACCGGATCGGACCACAGTTGAAAATCCAGGGAAACTAATTGTTTCCATTCACCTCGATCAGTCTGTCTGCCCTCGCCTGTGGACTTGAATGCAAAGAAATATTCTCTCCACCTCTCATATCACCCCTCCGCATCATTTTCCTTCACCTTCCCTCCCCTTTCCGTCTCCCTTCCCTTCCGAATGATCAATGTACCCTTTCCCCTTAAGAGTTCCTGTTGCAGCACTGACACGAGTTGTTATTCTATCACAGAAAATCCGATGTGGCAGACATTCATGGGCACCTGGACACTCTTCATAAATTTTGCAAAGCGGAGGTGAACTACAGAGAAAGCAGAACCCGTTGTGTGTCAGACCAGGAAGGAATTGGTACTCAAAAGCCTCATTTAGTTTGAAGAGAGATAAAGACACAATACATTGTTTTAAAGCTAGGGTTGTAGAAACTCGTTTGGTGGTTAGAGACAGTGATTCATCTCCTCTCAGGTATAATCAAAAATCTCTGTTCTTACACCAGCAAAATGGACAAAGCTTCGTAATCAATACATGTACTGATAGGATAAAACTGCATCCCTTTCTAGCCACACATTGGACCAACTGGCAACGTTTGAAAAATACTTTGAAGTGTTTCACCATTCTATAATGAGTACAATTGGGCTGACTCTGCTACTCCTCAATAATTCAGACCCAACCTGAGATATGAAACAATGAATACAGCGCGCAGTCTGGAATTATTGACGCTGTAATTCATTTTTTGATGCCTTTCTCATCTGATTTGTTTTTCCCATACATACTTTTTCTTTATTTGATTCCCAGAATGGTGCCACAAGGGTGTACTGGTGGCTTTTTGATGGATTCCGTGTAAGGACTTTTTATTTGGCACAGAAGCAATCAGAGAGTGCTGGTATATTGTATTCCTAATAACAATCACAACAACATTTGCATAAGGTATGACAATTTATTCTTTGATACAGGCTGTGTCCCCACAATGATCAACACCATCAACAGAACACCTTCAATAAGGCAGTGCCAATCTGCCAAAGCCTTCTCTTAAATTCGGTGTATGAAATAATTAAAGAAGCTTCCTGATTAATCGTAGCAACTTATTGTTACTGATAAGCTTTGGCTTGTTTCTCTCGGATAGCGGACAAGTATATGACAGAGAAAACAGGCAAATTTTAATAAAAAAATCACCATCACCAAAAAAAGTCCTCAGGCTGGTATTTCATTTTCTTTGATTAATCCACATACAGTGCAGCAAAAAAAACTCTCCTTCTGTTTCCTTCAGGACACATCGAACACCCATTTCTTGTGAAATCCCGGGGGCCCGTCTCTTTCAGCACCAGATGAAAGTGCAGCGAAATTCTGATTGAAAACTTTGCTGTCTGAATTTACCAGAGCCTCTGTTGCTTAAACCACAATCCTTCAATTTGAATTCTACTGAAGATGCAGGCTCCACTGATGCTCTGTGTGTCATAAAGATGTTTAAGAATTACAGTCATGTTGTACAACGAATGTATGCGTATGTTAGAGAGGCCATGTGTGGATGTGCTTACCTATTCTGCCTCAGTGCTAATGAGAGACTTGGGGTTTCAGGGTTTCAGGTGCTGGTGCTTTGAGAGGAGGTGAGTGACAGGGCTCATGAATAGTGATGGCAAACAGCTGCTCATTAAACAAGAGACTGTCTGTCAGCACGCAGACTGAAAAACCATCCCTATCCGTATGTGTACGCACTCTGGCAAATAAACACGCACAAGTATGTGAAAAAACACATCTGCAAGGCCATGCAGATACGTCCAAAACATGCACACACATAGCTTTCACATGTCCTTCATCTGGGTCCCCTGTGCCTTCAGTGGATAAGAGGCCAATCCTGTCTTTCCCCCTGACAGCATGTGCAGAATGTGCCTATTACCTAAGTGCTCACACCACTCCCACTGGGCCAAGCTCCTCACTGAATATGCATACACCTGCCAGATGTAAATTCTGATGGAGGCCCAGAGAGCAAAAGGTACTAAAGATTAAGGTGAAGGTTATCAAGATGTAGTCATTCAAAAGAAATGTTCACTTTCTATTTAAACTTGAGCTAAAAAATACATGTCACCTCTATTGCATGTGTTTACTTTCATATCCTGTCAACCTTTTAAAAAAATCTCTAAAACAAGGTGACTCGAGTGCATTTCATTATATTTCTGTCACTATTCACTTCAAAATAATTTCAGATCTTTTGAAAATTCATAGAGCAAGCACCACAAAAAAGTCTGCAAGCCAGTAGCGGTAGGATTGTTTCATAAGAATATAACCATGAGAAATTGGTGCTCTTTGAAATCAGACTAAGAATATATCTATTTTTTGGCCACATTGGAAATATATCCAGAAGGGCAATGGATACAATATAACACCATTTTTTCTTTACCATTTCAATATCAAAGGTTGTCAACAAAGAATAAATTCAACTCACTTTTTATCAGAGGGGACATTTTTCACACTAGTCTCAGGTAGCTCAGGTGGTATTGAAAATAAAAGGAAGAACAGTACTGCTGTTTTGTTTCTGCACACAGCCAGACTGTCAAGAGTGTTACTGTCATTTCAACGACAAAGTGCAGAATGATTGACAAAATTTTCAGTTGTTGACTTATAAGCGATTGGATAATATTTACATTAGGGACTGTCTTGAATATAAATCCTTGCTTCCAAGCACTTTTCCAATGTAGTATTTAACACACTACACAGGAAAAGCATTCTTTAAAGCAGCATATAAATATGGAAATATTCTCCATCTCCCACAAAATCCCATGCAATGACATCTTTTTTATCTATCAGTCATAGCCTATTAAAGATTTAAAAACTGTAGCTCCTTCTTATCATCACCCCCTGTAGCTTCACAGGGTCTAGAGTGAGGATGACTGAGTTGTTGTTTACGTAGAAGTCTGTTGTTGCCATATCTCCAATGAACGACTGTGTGTCATACAGAACTTATATTGGAAGCTTGACTGAGCCAATGCTTCTTGATGCGTGAATGTACAAATATGGTGTGAAATGCATTTATTTCTTGTGGACAGAAATATGTGTGACACAAGACACTGAATTTGAGACTGAATAATTTAAATGTTTAATAATCGCAATGAAAAAAAAAGAATCTAAATTTGAGGTCGTATTTGGAATTGAATGCCAGTAAAATGGAAACTGAATGTAATTTCATGAAATTGAAACTGAACTCTCTTGATGTCAGCAGGTAGTCAAGTAAAGATAAACCCAAACTGCTGAAACTGGAAAGCAGGAAATAATGCGTAAGCAGCAAGTCATAGACATGGTGGTGACCTGCAAACAGGTTTCAGATGATGACGGGTACAAAGATAAAACAGATTATCATGAGAATTTCATTGTTTATTCAAACAGCTATGCCGAAGGGTACACAAATGCATACCCACAGTCACCCTCTCCTATCTTGAGCTGGGATTGATTCTAGTCACACGAGCAGGTGGTGAAATGAGCAGTCACTTTGAATTGTTCAAGGCGTCAAATAATACAGATATGAACGGCAAAGAAATAATTGAAGAAAGTGTTTTATATGTAAAAGACAGAGGATGGAGACGAATTGAATCTCAGAGAAAATGAGGAGCGAGTTTTGTTCCAGGGGAACATCTCACATTGCCTCAGCCTTGTTTGAAGAAAATAGAGGATAATTAGAGTGGTCAGTAGCTTCCATGGGGCCCCTCACCACTCAGCCTCTCTTTTCCTTTATCTGTCCGTCATTCACTCTCTCTCTCTCTTTCATTTGGTAACCTCTTTCTATAAAATCTCCCACTCAATTGTCAGTCTATGTTGCTCTCTCTTTGTTCTTTCTTTCATCCCATCCATTGCTTTTCTCCTTGTACTCTCCCTGCCTTGTTTTAGTTATAACTCTCTTTCTCATTCCCTCTTTCGCTGTCTCGCTCTATCCCTCTATCCTGTCCCCAGCAGGTGTAGAACAACATCAGTGGAGCTGATCAGATATTCCAGGCACATATGCACAGCACCGATGGGCAAAAATCACAAGTATTTTGAAGTTCCCATGCAGGGTCCTTCAGATAGTGAGGGAAAGCTCCATGGAACTAGTGGATGAACTCCCTCTCCTCTACTTCCAATTTCATGCCAAATCTCTGGCTTTGCTTAATATCTGTAGTGTCAGCCGCAGCCTCTACATACTTTTCTCACCCTCTCGCTGCCTTTCATCCTGGTCCAACCCAATGTGTGTTAATGCCACAGCAATTTTAACCTGCCGTGACTTCACAGCCTGAGAGGTGACTGCTTTTCAAAGCAAGCAAAGGGTTCCCTCTTGCCCTATCCCTTGTTTTCTTTACATTGCATACTAGCTAACTTGTCGGCATGACAACATGTTTCCATGGCAACATACAAGCCATGAGTAAGATTCCTGTGTGTTTGGACTTATAATATTGCTTAAAGCTTTTCCCGGGGTCCCATGATGGCAAGACTGCAGAAAAACATTCATTTTTCCTTTCGAGCAAGAAAGGTTTAAAACCTACTCCATCTCCTCTCACTGACACAATCAGAACTCAAGTGCCAGGTAGGCACTAAAAAGAATCATGATACTTTCCGTATGACATCACACTCAATAACAATTTGAAAAGAAAATAAGAAATAAACCTCTCAATAACTACTATCTGTCATTGCTGTGTTTTCCAATTCCAATCAGCTGTCATCATAGACGAAAATTACTTCTTTCTAACATACACTAAGTCAAGATTGTACAGAGTTGAGGATCATTGCAAAATCAATTGACGTGCCCCATAATTCCAGAGGAGATTCCTCAAGCTTCCCATAAGCATTTGTCTCCCTGTGTGTGGCCACAAACCGTCAGGCAGCACAAATAAATCTCCTCGCTCTGCTCTGCCCTTTTGCTCTCTCTCCCGGCTTCTTTCCAGACCACTTGTCCTCTGTCTCCCTCTCTTGATCCAAGTCATCTAGATATTGATTGGGACCCTACAGGAGTGAGCAGGGATAAGATTAATAAGGAGTCCGAGGCCACGAACAACTCTTTAACTCACCCTAACATGAAGGGAAGTATAATCATCTGCCAGAGCCAAAAAGAGGCCATAAATTTCTCAGGTTACTTTCACACAAATGACCTTTCTTATTACCTTGGCCACAGGGGTGCACAGAATGCACCCCAAACATTTCTCCAAACATGTGTTTTCAGTCAGACATTAATGATTTTAGATGAAAAGTGTTCCAGCACATGCACAGCAGAACTTGTTATTTTCATTGAATGGCTTATAGTTTTTAGAAGAAATCATCTGTAAAACATCTCATCATCAGAATTGAAATAAAATGAGGTAAAGTTGTAAATATTACAGGTATTTAATGGAACTCGACATCATTGCCCCATCTCAACTATAAATTGGAAAACATCATCATTAAAGCAGGCGCCTGCCTGTTACTCATCTGATGACGAGTATCTACATGGCATCAATTCTACATGGACCATAACGCATCACGTCACATTAGACCTCTATCAATCAAGGTTCACTACGTTGCAATAAGGGATAAAATTGTTAATCACATACCAGCATGTACACAGAAATGCTGCTATCTACACGTTAATACACAAGCAACACACAGGCAAGTGTTAAGTCATCTGTAAATACAAGCACACAGAGTGTGGTAAATAACTCCTGGTATCTCTTGCAGCATTGGGAGCAGCAGTGCGAGGCTTTCCCTCAGATTTTGAAAGCCCTATCTGTATCAGGAACGGCAAACCGAAAAAGCAATTTGCTTTGTCACACAGAGACATGCTTGACTACACTGAATAATTGCACTGCAGCTCTGGAAAGAGCTGTTTTCCTTTTATCTAATGAAGGCCTTCAGGGGAGGGAGCATGGCATTTTTCTTTTTTTTCTCTGTACGTGTGTGTGTGTGTGTGTGTGTGTGTGTGTGCATCCATAGAGGTGTAATACTGGAAAAAGGTGTTTTATGTTTAAGGGTGCAACTGAAAGATAAGCAGTTTGGGGTATAAAGAAGAATTTTCTGTTTCTATCTGATCAATTAATTGTCCTTTTGCTGCATGCCCGCCTTCCACACTGCTTCACTGTAATGCATAGATTCATCAAATCTGCATGGTGCCTCTTGGCTGTGTCCACTTTCAGGTTTGAGGCATTCCCCTGATTCAATAATGCAGAAACAGACTACAGAATAATAGCTATTGTGCTTGGACTCAGACACAACCTCGTGAGAAGTGCCGAGTCCTCACTTTGCTGCCTGCTGGCCTGCCTCTGTGGAGTTTGACAGAGAAATGTAGCTGGAGCTAAGCTGGAGGGACAACATCAGCCTCCTTCTTCTAAGTAACTAACAGCAAAGAGGAATGAAAGAAGGGTTACTGAGGAATTCACTGAGGCAAAATGTAAGCATTTTGAAGGAAATACTGAGTCTTTTCTTCCCCTGCTTTCTGTTTTATTGATCTGAGCAGTTGTAAGAGGAGAGAATCACCAGAGAAGGACAAGAAGATGAGAAAAAGTGGCAGGGGAAGAAATTAAAGGCAAGGAGATGCAATAGCACCTTCTCTGATGATGCTTGTGTATACAGGAAAAGGTTTGTGAATTGCCTTAATGGCTCTAAAGCATTTCTTCCACTGTGGAACTGTAATTAAGCCATCAGCCCCAGTTTGGAGTCTTTAACTTTATAATGAGGCTAAATGTGTACAGTTCGTGCTCTGTGGATAAGCTGCTTTAATCACTTATATCTGCCTAATTATGCAAAACCATTCTTTTATCCTACCAGTGTCTCACTCTTTATCTCTGTCTCTCTCCCTTTCAGCCTCTGTCATGGTTTCATCTTTTTAATGGAACCGGTTTCATTAAAGCATAGGAACACAGCTGGCATAGGAGATTTCAACCTGAGACAGAGATGCTGGGAATAGTCAGAACAAATGGCTGCAGGGATATGCAGTAAAATACAATGAAATCTGAGTGTTAACAAAGGACACAACATAAGGGGAGACATGTAGAAGCTACAGTAGAAAAAGAACAAAGCTCTACACCTTATGAAGGGCTTTTTATTACCTTGCACCACAACCTCCTCAGCGTTAGTCGGAGACATTACAGCTCAGAATGCTCAGCATTATACAAGGCTTCCTTTTTTTTTCTTCTGCCTCTCTTTCAAGTTCCTTTTAGATCTTCATCTTCACTTGCACGTTTCCTGAATTGAAATAGAACTGTTCCTATCATTAGAGGTCCAGTTCCAGTATGATAAAAGTGAAGATGCTCACTGGGTGCTGCAGGTTATTTGTGATGGAAGTAAACACCATCTATCTCCATGTCCCTGATGGAGACAACCTACTCGTACACTTCGCAGATAGAACTACAGTACGTGAGAGCTCACAAATGCTTCGGAGATCACTTTACTGCTACATGCTGCGCACACACACACACACACACACACACACACACACACACACACACACACACACACAAATGCATGTACTCCACCACAAATGCACGCACTCTTGAGTGTAACAGTGGAGAGGGAAACCTTGTGATCCTTGGGAACTTTAAACCATACACAGGCTGCAACTTAGGGAAAACAGCCCGAAATGCCTGAAAAAAACATAAAGCTACTACTGTTGCAGTGGAGCAGAAAAAACAGCAGAGAAAAATGTCAACAACCAATAGCTGCTGGTTTCTGTTGCCGCAAGCAACATGGACTTTGGTTCTCTCATGTTTCTCATATTATGCATCATCTCTTCATCCAATTAAACACAGATACAGGCTACAAAGGAACTCAGAGAGAATCTTAGTGCTGCTTCTTCTGGGGGAACCAGAGGAGGAGAATAGAAGGAAAGAGAAATGAGAGATGGTTCAAAAAGAAAGCAATAGGCAGATGTGGTTGTGTGTGTATGTGTGTGCGGCGTGGCTTCACTTTAAAGATGGACCTTCTGGCATAACACCTCTACATGCCTGCCAATATGTGTCTTCCCTCATTTTTTCCTTTTAGTAGGAGTCTGTGGAGAGCAGTGTTTCTTCTCTTCTCTTTTGTTGGGATACATTGACATGAGCAGGCTGCTGTGCAGTTTATCTGAATGATGATTGATGACGTTTGCCAGATTATGGCTTGGCGCAGATATGAAGCATGACAGGTCCACTTTGCAGAAACCCCAAATGAACCTGAGTTGTCCTTGTCCTGGTTGCCTTGCTTACATGCAGGTAGTAAATGGGGACAGCCCAAGAGAGGGTGTGAAAAGCCATGTTTAATTCCATCTTCAAGCAGGCATCCAGGATTTCACACTTTCCTATCTGGGCCAAGCATTGCTAAGGCTACTGGGAACTCTTAACCTTGTGACCTAATGACTGGTCATGCTTCACCACTTACTTGTTCTGAATTATTAAAGAGGTCAGTTTTTTTTTTCTTTATTTGTATTAACCCCTTGACCCCCTTGACCCCCTTGATCGTCGCGAATTCGCAAATAATTAATTTTTTATATAATTCTAAATAAATTCAGGTCTCAAGGGGTTAAAAAGAGAGGATATTTTGTGCTGTCATTAACACTTATGTGACAGGGCCAGCTTGATAAAATAGCTATTAATAATTGTAACCCTGGTACATCTGCATTCACAATGGCTTTCCATTAGCAATGTGACAAGACAAATTCAGACAGTGGGTGAGTGCGTGCTAGAGGAGTCCATTTTGCTGTACAAAGCTGTTTGGGATAGCTGAATGAGGTGTCATTCTGTGTACATAGGCATTGATGAGTCACTCATTAGGGAACTTGTTAAATGTGCAGTGCATACTGTTGTACTACTGATTTGCCTTCCGTGTTATGTTTGCAGGATTGTCAGCAGTTAAACATCTCAATCTGTGTGTTTGTTGACACATTGATGTCATGAATTGGAGTCTATGCTTGTTTGTGAAAGTCTGCCTGTGTATTAAGCAGTGAGATTTAAAGTTAAACCAGCGCCTCAGAGCCTTATCAGCTCAACATCATCCTGCGTGTACCTAGACTCAACATTCAGGATACTATTAGGACGCATATTGTTTTACAGTGCTATTGCATAATAACTCAGCGGCGTTGTAAGCAGCAGTAACATTACAAGGATCAATAACCACCATGAGCTCTTTTACAGGGCAGACTATAAAGTTTGTGAGACGGATAGAGCAACTTATGTTCTCCAACTTCACAAAAACCAATTAGAGCGTCTGTGCACGCCGGTGCGATCTACAACCTCGTCAATCACCGGGCCCATCTACCTGTTTGATATTTGCTATAGCCCTCTTTCTCCAGCTCTGCTTTACCACAGTACATTGTTACAATATGTTTAAAACTCTTCTTGCCCTCCAATTATTTGAAGTGAATCGCTCCTGGAAATTGATAATCTATATAATGAGAGGCTTGGCAAAGGGTGGCTCAAATAGTCCCATCTAAATAGGCTTGCTGTGATTTAATGCCAGACTTTCTGACATGTAGAGGGTGAGTAAGCAGCCGCAGACAAACGCACTCTCACACATATATGCAGCAATAAAGAGATGTTGATTGTTAAATATAGTCCTCAGGCCCCTTTTAAATAGCGTGGATGTTATGCCAGCACAAATATAAGAACACACTCAAACTAAGAAACAGAGAGAGGAATCACAGTTGAAGTCATAAAGCATGAAATACAATCAAATAAACATAAGTCAATAAGTAAGATAAACATTGAGGGTAACGATGAGACAATGAGGAGTGAAAGAAAGAGAGGCAGGATGACTTCAGAGGGCCCGAAAAGGTGTTTGAGCAGAGAAAATGTAAATGATTTTGGTGCCACATCTGCCTAACGCAGCCACATGTGAGGTGGCAGGAGGAGTGAGCGAGATAATCCCTCCCTGATTGGACCACAGGAACTAAAAATTATTTTTTCTTCCTTCTCTTGATCTTGGAATGCGTCGGGGTTAAAAAAAAGTGGCAAACGCTGCATCTTTCACAAACAGGTTTTGCTGTCTTTGCATGTACCTCAGAAACATTCCCTCAGTTCCCTCAATCCCCTGAACTGTAGCAGATGATGGAGAAGGAGAGGCAAGCAACCAGGGGAAGGGAGGAGTCTGTTAGTGCATCCTCCACAGCACGACCATTAAAATGCACTGGCACTCTGACCCCATGCAATGATTCATCATCACTTTTACTCATCCTGGCAGCCCTCGGCTTCTCTATTATTCTCAGCCACATGCTGCAGTGTATGTAGCTAGGAAGAGGATCCAGGCTGGTACTGTATATGGTAATAATAAATGATGGGCTTGCATTATATACTGCTTCTCCACTTCTCTACACTTGCCACATTGAGAACACTGACACACACTAATGGCAGAGGTGCAAGATGCTGACTGGCTCATCAGGTGCAAAACAGCACTTCCTATCCAAAACCCAAACAGAATCTTTGTGCTCATTCACACACACACACACACACACACACACACACACACACACACACTAATGTAACAGCCATCAGGGGTTATTTGGGTGTCAGTATGTGGCACAAGGATCCTTCGACATTCAGCCAGAGTCAGGGATTGACCTAATGGATGACAGAGCCACAGCTACAGCAGTAAAACACATTAACTGCGGCAAAAACAACAACACAGAAAAGCAAAAATAATTCTTGCATCCTTTTATCTTCTCTCTTTGTCTCTTACACAGCGCCTCCCTTGCTCCCTTTCAGAAACTTATTTCACTGCCTTGTGTTTTTTCCTGCTGGGAAGATGGAGGGGTATGTGCCATGTCACTGAGGGGAGCAGCAGTAGTGGAGAAAGCCAACCCTCCGCGGAACCTTTCAAGAATAGGAGCTGCAAGCCGCAAAACACCACACAATCTGCTCTAAAATCCTCTCTGAATGTGTTTTGGACTAATCCCACTCTTTTGGGTGTTATAGGCCATGACAACACAGAGCCATTTTTTTTTAAACTCAAATACATCAGCATCAACGGATGACAGTAATACATATACATTGAAGTTGTTTTTTTTTAATTTTATAATATGTATAATATTTTGCAAAGAATTAAGCAAAGAAAAGGGAAACCATCAGTTTACAAATGAATAAGGAAATGACTGTACAGAATGAAGAAAACAGATTAGAAAATGGTGATAAGGGGGAGCCCTAACAAGGGCATAAAAGGGTTGGGGTTTTTTTTAGCATTTTACTGACATTACACAAATACAAATAAGATACAATACAAGTGACTTGTGTTGGGGAAGAAAGAAAATGCTGAATTGTGAAAATGATAAAATATAAATATGGGATGTTTATAGTATAAGGTATATAGGGTATAGAGGTATACTGTATAATATAATGTTGTACATTAAATGTATGATTTAATGTACAAGATTGGTCTCTGACTGTCTAGCACAATTAAAAAACAACTTTGTGCTTTTCAAAAAATGTACTTGACTCCTTTGTAATATATGACCACAATTCATCAACTGTGAAACAACCCTAACAATGCTGTTTTAAGCGCTAGCTGTCACTTCATACACAAAGAACCACTTTTATTCAAATTGTGCCACATCATTTCGGCTATGCTGATTGATCTGAAAGAGCTGGCTTGAATCACTCTTCCCAGCAACATTGTCTAGGTTTTCTGTGTTTAAAGTTTTTGCCTTTCACGATGCTGGTCAGTCACAACTGGTGAGATTATTGGGGAAAAAAACATCCAATTCAAGATCACCAGCATCTCTAAACACAGCTTGGCAAAAGAAGAGGGGAAACCGAGGCCCAAAAATGATTGTGGCACAACAAATATAATAATATATTTGAATTAATTGATTAGAATTAGAATAAAAATTAAATTTCCTAACTCATTCAGTTATCTTTGGTAGTTAACAACATTCACAATTACTGTAATCGTGGGGCAAGAATAATAGTTATCTTTCTCTGAGAATCCCACTATTATTGCATCTGATAAATGGATATGGCTCAACACTGAATTGACACTATTAATGTAGGCGTTCATTTGACAAGCCTATATTTAACTATCTAGAACTTGTACCTTTAGCCAGTGGGAAAGGAATACTGTGAGAGTGGGTCTCTCTCTCTCTCTCTCTCTCTCATGCATAGACAGACACATGCGCTCTGTCACACGCACGGCCAGGCTTGGCTGCGTCAAAGAGTGGCACTTCTTTACTTCTTTGACTGGGCTCCTCGCACATAGACGTGCTGCTCCTAGCGTCGGCGCCTTGCAAGCACAGCAGTCACCCTCCAACCCCCGCTCCTCACGCACGCTCGCTCGGCCGCAGACATTTGTGCAGGACGGACGGCACCCGCTGACCGGAGGTTTGCGCACCGGCGCGTTCGAGCTTTTCTTGCGCGTCCACTAAAGGGGTCTATGCGCCACAGAAGACACGCGGCTGGTCGCTTTGCCGAGCCGGAGAGGGCTGACGTGCGTCCTGGTGATGAGGTTGGTGGCGCACGGCCGACACAGCGTTAAAGGAACCCCTGTGTGTCTGAAGAAACCGCCCCAGTGAAGGCAAGAGGACGGCGGGGGAGCTGCGGGCACAGGGACTTGCTTGGACGCTATCATTTCGACAAGGATGCATCTCTTCAGTGCCATCTTCCTGCTGGTGATGTTAGCTGCCGTGCCCTGTGAGGTAAGGACTCTATGAAGAGGCATTGTTTAAAAGTTCCGAGAACAGGTCTCACCGCCCGTCTATTAATTCTCCAATGCAATTAAGAACCAACCCCGTTAATCAGAGCCGAAAACCGAAAGGGAGGAAATGATCATTAATATATGAAATCGGTGCGCAGAGACTCCTTACGTGTTGCAGCTTTAAATGGGAAAATTGCTATTGTTCAGCGGGCAGGGTAAGTGGCCCACTAATGGAAAGCACAGAAAGTTCAGGGTAGCTTATGACAAAAACACTGATGCAGTTGATGCAGAATTCGCCTCAACTCGATTCACTTTCCGCGACCGGACGCGCGCACAATTCAACAGTGGCATAAATCTCTCCTCTATTTTTACAACGAGATAAACATTTGCTGGGTTATCTTACAGGGGAAGGTAAGAATATAAAGTTTCCTCTTCCGAGAAGCACTGTTTCCTGGCGCCTCTGATGCCCTGGAGGTCGTAATACACAGACCCCACCTGCCTTTAGGCCACTGGCAGAGAGCTCCGGGGGCTCCTAGAGAAACACAACCACTGACGGAGCTGATCAAGCTGAAGGGACAGAGCCGTGGATGTGCGATTTGTGGCTCTGAATACAATGCATGCGTTATCAGTAGATCGGCGCCGACAAATGGTTGTAGATTCTGGAGGTGTGCGGTGTGCACGGCGTGCTGTGGTGAATGACAATGGAGGGGGAAAAAACGTGTCTCTCTGGTAAAAATGATGCGCTCTGATGTGACAGTTGCGAATTTGATCATTTGACCCACAAAAAGCTTTGAGCAAGGCGGGGCCATTTCAACTTCAGATGGTCAGCATACATGCGGCGTGGAGCATAACCCGTGATGGCCTGGAAAGTATAAGGTGTGCCGATATAGAAGCCACAATCTGCCTCTTGGTGTCTGTAAGGGCATGCATGTTGCACGGCGCCGCTTTGCAGCTGCAGGCAGCAGTTTATTCAGGCCCGGACAGCGCCATCACTTAACAGCAGCAGTCCGAGTCCATTCAGCACCACAGACAGCGTCTCATAGCACGTTGGCAGCCAGAAGGCTACCAACATCAGGGCCTCACAAAAATAATCAACATAATAATAAAAATAAATAAATAAAAAAACACACACAGATGTAAACAAATGAATATAGATGTAAAATTGCTTCCGGGATCAGGCTGGTCCCTCGTGAGTAGCAGTCATAGTAAGTCTCTATCATAGCAAAGAATTCAATGGGCGGCAGCTATTTTATCTTTCCCCTGAACAATCCAGCTTTCTAACACAAATTTTGGGGTTGGTAGATTTACCACACCCAGAATGACCTCCGCCTCTGATAATCTGATAAAGAGGATGTATGTGGCCGACTGTTGCAAAATTGTCCATTTGGGGAATAACATATGTTTAGAATAGTGGTAGAGCATGCCGTAAAGGCCATGTGTTGCAGTGTACATTAGCGTTTCTTTATGCCATGTCTCAAGGGCGGTTGAGAATTAAGGTTGACCTTTGGAAGAAATACAAACTCAAGTATGTTTTGAGTCCAATGGGCGAGCTGATGAACTGGCTGTGGTGTGGTGTCGGGGTCAAAGCACAGATGGTATTAGAGTAAAACCAATTGATTTAATTTTAAGTGGTGTAAAATAAGCTGCAGAAGTTTCCAGGCCCATATTTAACACACCCCAGCTGCTCGAAATAAAACCCTGAAGATGTGTTGATATGGCTCTTTAACCTCCCTACCTCATCAACCCTAGTTAATATATTGATGCTTAATAGCCAAATTTAAGAACAATTTTAGATTACTTTTTTTTTTTTTAAATTAATGCAATCACTAATTCTAACATATCAACTTGTGTATCCTTCAAACACTAACAAAATACAATGGATGTTCTTCACAAATGAAGAGGAATAAATGTCCCTGTTAGACACTCAAATTTGTGACCCTGAAAATGTAGCTAATGACTTATAATCACATCTCCACCCCTTCTACATTGGATTCATATTGTAATTGGCCTTGGGGGACAATTTGTTCTAAGTGTTTCCATTAAATATTAAGAGAACTAAAAGATAATATGACACCATTTGCCTCACTTAGATCACACGGCAAATATAAAGAATTGATGACTTTTGTGTTTCTACTGCTATGGGGTTAACACTCAGAGCAGCACAGTTGCGATGTCAACGTTTTCACTCCGAGCCTGAGCACACGCCTCTATGAAATATTTAGAGGGCTTTAATGAGACAGATGCACACATTCACATCACTGCATTTGTTTAAGTACCCATAAAGCCCTGGGGTCCTTAGTGTTACTGATAGAGATGGTCACCTGCTTGACCTTGGCACAGATGCCTTGCTTGACATGGGTGTGTGAGTGAGTGAGTATTTTGTAAGTGATGCATGTCTCCATGCCGTATTACGCACCTATATTGCACTTCGTTTCATCAATGCTTCTGCTCATAAGTTTTAATCAGAGAGATATATTGCAGAAGATCTAAGCCAAACACATCAGGAAATCCATTTAGTCCACCATAAATTCTTTTTAATAAAGTGATTTTTCAGAATCTATTCACAATTTCTGAAACATAAGGAATATTTAAAATTCTCCCCAGGGAATTCATCTCCTCTAAAAGAACCAGACATTAAACGGAATCTGTGATAACAAATTTAGTAAGATGTAAGACTTGTTTAATGTATATTGTCCTACATTTTGTTTTACTGATATAAAAGAAATATGGTCTAAAAACACTACATGCAGAGACGTTCATGTTTTTGACATTCATCAATCAGGAGTGAGGGTATGTACATGTTAATATGTTAGCATAATGTTGATTGTAAGATATTTTATTCTGAAACTCAGTAGCTTTTCATCACTCTGCTTAATATTGATAGCTTAGTATTGATCGCTTATGAATTTAGTGCCACAGCAGAAATTCTAATGCACAACGTAATTTATGTTGGAAATAGCAGCTGCTCCCTCTACTGTGTAGACTTGGACGTTAACATACATTCATAATCACCATGATATTACATTTTTTTTCGTGCTGAACACAAAGTAAAGACGCAGATATAACATCTTTGTTAAAAAAAAAAAAATTAGGATATTATCAGGGTATGTGTTCAAAGGAATGTTTGCTGATTGCCTCACTGAGAGGTGAGGTTACGCTGTTCACAGGAGCATAACAAGTCTTTGTTTGGTGTTCTGATGCCGCTCAATTTCATCTTAGGTTGTCGAGAATAAAGGTTGTTTCATGTACTCAAAAGATTCACATTCCGGATTGGAGGCAAGTGTTCTTTGTTGCGATCCCACTGGGGCAGGAGAGCACAAGGTGAACACGGTTAAAGGCTTAAGATGTCTGGTCCCAAAGACTCTCAATACTAACAGGTTTGAGAGTGATGAAGAGTGAAATGAACACTTGCTTTGGTGTTTTTCTGTTCAAACACCAAGGGCAGTGGGGGAGAAAACCTAATTGCTTGTCATTCTCAAAGACAGAGTCAGAACCCTGCGTAAGTAGTTGGCTAATTTACTTGATGCTTTCTCTCACCGGGATCACAGTAAACACGCAGCTACCAATAAGAGACCAACATTTAGGACCTACTCAATTTATGTTTCCTCACTCTCAATTAGTTTGATGATTTCACCCGAAACTTCCTAAAACTTGCTGGTAAAGACTTTGCTGTTGGCACAAACGTTTAGTTTTTTTGTTATTAAAGTCTGAACACAGTAATATAAAATGGTACTGAATTGAGATGTTTTAGCTGACAAAAATGAAACTGCACAGTCCCAGTGGTAAAGCTGTAATTATTAGACTTTCTTGGACAGTATGGCAGAATGAAGCCACAGATCTCAGCTCAGATCTTAGAGTCAGGCAGGACAAACAGCTGGGTTGGCTAATGTCCAATGGAGACAGCTGTAAGCAGTCCACCGGCCGTTTGGCCAAAAATCTCTTTTCCGGATGCCAGTACAAAGAGAGCAAAGCGGCATGAACAAAATAAAAGTCCCCCCCCGCCCCAGACATGATGGAGCCACTTGTGGTAAATTTCTCCTTTTTTTGACTTCAAGCCAGAAGCCTATTACACAGCAATATCACCAAAACACTGAACAAAAAAATACTTGTAAAAATGCTCCCTTTGACATTATTTTCAATGAGTCTGCCTTTTAAAAGCTGTACCAAATGCTGGATAGCAGTCAAAGGAAATTGAGTTGTGCGTTCCTAAGCGGAAGGACAGTAGGTTGCAGACCGTAAAGAATGTGGTCTGCTACGCTGTATCCTGACCACCACCCGCAATTAAACAAATGAAAATTGAAACCGGAGTGTAAATCTGTCAGTGACAGACAAACACTCACGGCCAACTTTTAAAATTACCTGGCTATGCTACAAGGTCCAGCATTGTTTAAATTGATAACATTGCGTGACCACATACACCCATTGAAGGTCAACTTGCAACAGACACAACTATCCATGCAGTTAGTGTTATTTTTCTAATGTTGAAATGATATTATGTACAGCTAAATTATAATATGCGTTACATCTTCCTAATAAATGTGAATACTGTTGGTGAGATGTTCATGAATTTCATGCTCCGCTTAATAACGTAGTCCAAAAAACCTATTTTTGTGCTCACTGTCAGTCAATAACAATCATGGGTAGCACTGTGTGGGTGAGCCAACCTTGATGCACTCCCCATTAATATACAAAGGTGCTGCTTCACAATCAGCCCAGATAATGAGGTTGCATTATGTTTGATTCAGGGCTGCTTGAAGAGATTGTATAATATGTGCTTGTGTCATGACTGATTAGGGTAGAGCTTGAACCAGTTCACAGTAATGATAATGCATTGTGTGAGTCAGAATCGTACCGCTGCAAAGAGATTGGTGTCATAAAAGAGATGCTGCTTAAAGACAGAGGGCACTGAACACTATCCAGCCTTTGTGCTGTCTGCT
>KV751340.1:5674504-5692860 GCA_001698575.1 Mola mola
GTCATTCTCAAGCAACGGAGGGGAAAAAATGGTGCTGTTGAAATTCACTTCATCAAATTTTTGTCAGACCTGATCAGACAGTTTGATGGTGCCAGGAATTATTACAGTAACAGTCTGCTGTGATGGGAAATGTCTTTGCTTTGAGACAGAAATAATTCCCCTCATAAACACTGGCAGTGCATCAGACTTAAATGTAAAACCTTGCCTCAAAGTCCCATCACTATTGATAAGACATTAGCTGTGAAGATCTTAGAAGCAGTCCTGACTCACACAAGGTTTACAGTCCAATCAAAGACGATTTAGCTACAGTCTTGTGACACTGTGGTGCTAGTGTGCCAGTGGCCATTGCATGGCTGCTCCTCGCCCTGGTACCTCTGCCTGCTGCGACCCATATTCTCCCAGCTTAGAGCCATTTTCAATGTCTGCTTCACTTGCCTTCTGTGCCTGTTGTCTAACAAGCTGATCCAAGAACACAGATGACTGAGTTTTTAACGGACCTTTCTGCGATGGCGCAGAGCACAACACCGCCTGGGTGCTCGTACACATCTGGTTAGTGCAAAACCGTGTTCTTTAATAAGCGGAAGAGACCCTTGAACTTGAACGTTAAGTGTATATAGAGCTGGCGTGGCTATAGCACACGTACAAAATTTCACTAGTAATCATGTAATAATAGATTTAATATTATGTATAAACACTATTTCTATTAGACTTTTTGTTAAACTTTTTGCACAGCCCTTTGGAAACACAGTTTACAAAGGGCTGACTATATGAATACACCAGTAAGAAATTAAATGGTATACAGGTAAATTTGGCATTCATTTTACAGTTAGGTATTCAGTTTGAAGTATATGAAAAATGGTTTGGCTACATTGTCACAACTAGTATCATTAACTGACTTTTTAATTGATTTGGCAGAGGCTTTGTCCCCTATAGTCTTTTATCTAGACTGTGGGACTGCTAGAAGTCCTTGAAATGGTCTGCGGTCTTTGAAATGCACTTTAGCATTTAATGCCTTAACTAACCTTAACAAATATAATTTTAAAATCAACTTTAAAATAGATGAACAAGTAATGTGAGGCAATTTAGGTGAAAATTTGGAATGTCTGTTGGCCAGTGATGTTGCAGTTAAATCATGAACTACACTAGTTTCAGACAGTTTCACTTGAGTACGTAAAGCAATCGTGCATGCTATGCCTGTATAACATGATTTTCTCACAAGAAATGAAAGGGAGCAACTAAAATCTTGGACACAGGTCAAGATGAGAGGTCACCACAGAGGTGATGCATTTCGTTTGCAGCATTTTAAGTCCACCGAAATAGTAAGTTTAATATTCTCCTGCATTTATCTGGAAGAAAATTTGAGCCATTTAACACTGATAACAGGATTTTGCGTGGGATGGTCAACCTAGAAAAATTTGCATTAGAAATTAAGATGACCAAAAGTTGCCATATTTGCAAGCAAATAGAAATAAACATTGCACACTGCTTTAAACAAGAAGTTAAAGTCAAAGTCATAGAAATTCAGTTAGGATTGATATTATCTGTAGAAGTCTGACTCACAGGAAGTGTGTGGCTGTGGGTATAAGCCTGCCACGCACCAACTATTTCAGTTGCTATCCTCCGCCTCTTCTCCTCTCTGCGCTGATACTTTTCAAGGTCCCCAATACTACATGAGACAACAGCAACACTCTAAAAATCTAAAGGTTTTGTAAATTTGAATCATGCAATAATGCCTGGTGCTTTTGCAGGGAATTAGCCATTAGCCACTCTGCAGACACACACTTTCTTTTGCAAGGATGCTGACACGGCACTTTTGGCCCAAGACTATTGCGATTGGTTTACAGACATACAAACAAGTCGGATTCTTTTTTTTTCTTGTACCAGAACGATAATGGACTCAGTCAGACCTTTCTCCAGTGCTGACACAGCCCTAAAACGAAGTGTGGAGATAACACAAGCTGTGCACGGCTAGCGTCATAATAATATTTATAAATAAACTGTTTAAGCAGTAGCTGCAGTACTTTTAATCAATGTGTGTGTTCAAGATGGGCTTGAATATTTAATAGTTCTTTACATACTGTGTTGTATGCCTGTAATACAGTTTCGGGTGTGTATGTGTGTGTCTGTTTACACGTTGACACACTTTGATATCTATAATAAGAGAGCTGTGAGGCAGAAGGGTGAAGAAAATAATCTCACCATCAAAAGAAAGTAGGAAACAACAAAAGGCAGCATACAAAGAGCCACGGCTTAGAATGTGATTGGGGTCACCCAGCCTCTGCCTGTCATGATGTAGGACTGTAAACTTTATCACATCCCCTGTGCAATCCAATAAAGATTGTAAAGATTGATTCTCTGCTATGAAATAAGGATTAAATGCTGCTTCTGTTTCTTTTTATTTTAATATTTGCTTTTATGTTTATCTTATTTCCTTCAGCCAAAATTTATTCGTGTTGAGACCCTGACAGGTGTCCTCTTCTATCCAAATAATATAAAGCAGTGTGGATGCAAATCCTGTAATTTAATTGTTCTGATACAGTAACTTATTATGTAATAGTCTTTATACAAAGCAATATTGATCCCAGACTGAGTTGGGTTGGTAATCAGGCTTTGGATACAGGCCATTTACCATTATAGAAGAGTAATTATCCATCCAACTTAAGTTAAACCTGAATCATTGCTTTTGAAAAGCAATCTCATTATCTCACAATTCACACACTTCTGTAAGACATATGTTCCTTCACTGATGCACTGACTGTGTTCAGTTTAAACAGTGTTTTCACACATTTTCATCTCGCTCCTCTGTTTAACACCAGCCATGACAGACTTGTGTTGTACCCGTCTAACTGCAGAGCTGATCCCTAATGCTTTTCACCAGGGCACCTGGCATGGTGTTTCCACCAGCTGTAAAAAAAAAAAAAAAAAAAGTATATAATTGTTATCCTTGTCTATATGCATCAAGCTTCGTTAATTGTCATTTTCTCTCACCTCTCCAAGAATTCTCTAACTGAGCTCTCCCCCACTCTGAAAACTGCTTGAAGCCTCTGCCCTGTCATTCAGGATGGATCTGGATTGGAACAATTGAGCTGCGGATGGAGAGTGAGCAGGACACCACACAGGAGGGGTGGTTGTCATGGGAGTGATGGAGTAGTAGCGATTAAGAGGAAGCAGGGAGGAAAACGGAGTCAGCAGGGGGACAGGAATGATGAGTTTATGAGTCATCTTATTGACTGGCAACCATACTGCGCCTATTGCGGTAATCGGCTTTCCTTGTGAGCAGGAGAGACCAGGGAGTTCACCAGGGGTCTTATTTTAAAGGCCAGCAGCATGCTTTTGTTTTGAGGATTGAATAATTGTTTTGAACAGCAGCAGTGTGTATATGCATGTTTTTCGTGGCCGGGCAATTACAGCAAAACCCCACAATTTAGAGAAATTAGATCTCATTGTCAGTCATGGTATAGCTGGAATTATCCATCCATCCATCCATTTTCTACCGCTTATCCTGTGAGGGGTCGCGGGGGGGGCTGGAGAATATCTCAGCATTTTTGGGCGAAGGCAGGGTACACCCTGGTCACCAGTTCATCGCAGGGCTGACATATAGAGACAAACAACCATCCACACTCATATTCACACCTTCAGGCAATTTAGAGTGACCAATTAACCTAACCCCCAGTTTGCATGTCTTTGGACTGTGGGAGGAAGCCGGAGTACGCGGAGAGAACCCACGCAGACACAGGGAGAACATGCAAACTCCACACGGAATCGAACCCAGGACCTTCTTGCTGTGAGGCGACAGTGCTAACCACTGCACCATTGTGCCTAAACTCTGTGTATTTGATGGAGAATTAACTTTGTATTAAGTATTTACTTTGAGAGGAGTTAATATCCACTATGAAACATCATTCTACAGAGAAAGAGGGAAACAGAGGAAAGTGAAGCCGTAGACTCCATGTAAGAAAAGTTGGCATTGCAGTGTGAATACAGAGTAGAGAGATAGTGCATCAGTGCTACCTCTTAGCACTGATGCCCAAGAGTATTTCACGTGATGCTCTTGTATTCATAAAATATTTAATTTCTATCTTAGTTCTTTGTTGTTACCTGGTCCATCTTCCGTGGCGCTGAAGTTTCTCAGACATGATAGCAAGCCCGGTGCACACAGTGTAGCCATCAGCTCTTTCCCATATATCAAGACTTGTGCCTGCTTCCGCCTGTTTGCCCATTCTGCCTGCTGCTTATGAAGGTTATAATAGACTTCCCGTCATGCTCATAAAATAGGGAGCTGTAGATTTATGATATCATTTAGTTGTGACTTTACAAAAGCTGGCTCCAGGGTCGGTCTAATGAAAGGCCAAAGGAAGGCCGTCCGGCAACTTTCGACAGCGATATCACCGGTTCAAATGAAGAATTGCATAATCGATAACGACTGACAGCAAAAGGTTTCTGAGCTTATTTGCTCTCTGGGAAAATGCTCTATTAATCGCATAGGTTGGGTCCTTGTAATAAGCATTAATTTATAAATAATATAGCCCTCATAAGATGGCTCCATTTTATTTCCAGTAATTACAGTATGTAACTATTAATAATAGCATACTATGTTTCCCTTTCCTGGTTAACAGGTTATGGTGTAATTCGTAAAGTCTTTAACTTCCTTGTAAATTAAAAAATGTGTTTTCACACTAGACACAAACTGAATCATAACTCGGTTTGTTCTAGATCAAGACTAGGTGTTTTCAATGGACCAAAGACAGACTTTTTGGTCTCGACCAGGGTTCTGTGGAGATTTCATACCTCTAATTTTGATTCGGATGAAATTAAAAATTCCGAAAGTCTCGAGCAACTGGATCAAAACCCGAGACTTTAGTGTAAACACTAGTGGTTGTTGTTGAGTTATATAACATAGCAGAATGGTAGCAAGTTTGGAATTGAATTATGTTACTTCTTTTTGGCTTAGCAGCACTCTTTTCACACTTCATCTCCACTTTCCCCCTCTCAGCAGAGATTCACATGAAGCTGACATTTAGCATTCTAAATGGCATCATTTGAACTAAGCTGGAGAAAATTAAAGCCAATCCTTTTTTCCAATGTCAGCCTTTCTCCAAACTACAACTCCTCTTTTCTGAATATCAGTGACTTTCACTGTAATTGCTCTTTTGTTGGGAAGATGCAGGGTTATGAATGGGAAACATGCCTGTCAATGGTCAGACTTCTTTGCCCCAGATGATGTCACGAACACAAGCGGCGTGAGGGGGAAAAGCCAGAAATCTTAGAGAACGTTTTTACTTTAACAAGCAAGCCCAATTGATTTTTCATCTCACTTGTTCTCTGTGGTTTCCTGTTACTGTTATTTTTCCTGTCTCTTCTTCCTTAATGGGCTTTTGCATTGCAGCTACGACTGCGACTTCTTCAAGTCTGGCACTTACATATTCTATTTCATCTTTCACATCTAATGTAGGAATTTCTGGGGCAGTGAACAGAAAACTTCTGTTCTTGTCTGGGCGGACAGTTTTATCCCCCTGACCTGAAGAGCTCCCAAGTAGCCACAGTATCATGATGATGATAGCGTAGATTATCACCACTGCTCAAATGCCAGCACATATAGCCTGACTTGCTTACGATAAACAAACACTATTCATTCATTTCACTCTGCGTATCTTGAATATAATTATGTGGCAGGAGGCATTAACAAATATGGGCTTTTTTTTCCCCATATTAATGGTATATTATATTTGCTGCATGGAGTAAGCATTGTATTTTAGATGAGCCAGTCAATGAAAAACTCCACTGCACAGGGGAGACTTAGAGTACATTTCCATGAATGAGCCGACGTTCCAAAACGTATTCAAGATTAATACTAGAGAGAGATGAGATGAGAGGAAATAAACTTTATTAATCCTTTTGGGAGGTCCCTTCCAGGATCTTAAAGTGCCAGCAGCAACTAAACATCACAGTTAAGAGGCACAAAAAAATAAAACTTGGAGTACAAGAGATCACTTACTTATGAGTGCTGATATATAGATCTTCTCTCAATGGCTTAGGCACAAAGCATATAGGGAGATAGCACATTTGCACTGAAGAATTACCTCTTTCCCCATGCTTTATAAATTAATTATGTGATGAGAATGGGAAAGTAAGTGCTGAATTGATATGTGGGCGGTAATGAAATTGGATCTGGTTTAAATAAGTTCTTAATTTCAGCCCAGCATTTATGAAACATTAATGTGGAGGGGAGAAGATCTGTACCTGTGAAATCTCCTACATTGAGATGAGCACATGAGGAGCACAGCATGAATTTAAACATATTGGATAATGAAGAGACTTTATGATAATAGAGCTGACATGGCTGCAGTATTAGCTGAATTTTAAACTCATTGTTTATTTCTGCCTACAACGTAACATATTGTAGAAGAAAAAATAAAGTATCTTACAATTGTAGCTCCCTGTCACACTGATAGCAGTATTAAATATTAATGCATATTTCTGTATCCATTTGAGAGAATCTTCCTGTACCAAAAATGAATATCTGGTGCGTAGGCAGACAACCCCCATATGTATGGATATGAGATAATTTTATTGTAGGCAGGAGACTGAACATACCCTCAGGGTGAGTAACTTAAGTGAATTCTGCGGGTTGAGCAAAGCTGACCTCCACCTGTTAGCGCCGCAGGATTTAGACTGTAATGAGATACCAGTGAGCCATGCTGTGGCCTCACATTTCACTACCTTACACACATTCACCTTATCATAGCAGTCTGTATGGATTTCCAGACAAACTGTCACAAAGTGAGACCAGTAGTGCAACTGAGGTAAATGCATGATTAAATTCGTGTGCTTGTACATCAGTATTTATGTACAGATACACAAGGATGCTGACAGAACTATTTGAGCACATGAACACTTACATACAGGCTGAAAAAAAAGTCCTGCTTGTCCTTGCAGAAACTGGCTACACTTATGAAATATGTATCAAAAATCTGAACAATTAAATGATAATTTTGCCAGAGTGACAATAAGATCCACTGTCAGCCATTCATGTACACAGAAATACCTTAATACTCATAAAGTGTATGTAATGCTGTATGAATATAAAATAGGATTATAATATTAATCCACATTTAGTTTTATTACATTTAGATATAATCATTTGTCTACTTAATATACCTTGAATAAAATGAATCAGATAAGATACAAAAAGAATGATGTGCATAATGTCATGGTTGTCATTACAGCTTTTAAATATATTTCAATTGGCTGTAGTCATTTAGCGAGAGTTGATGTAAGTCAGACTCTGAGAGTGTGAGGGTGGAAGAGGGAAAGACGGTGGGAGCAAGGAGAGGAACGGGAGAGAGGGAGAGAGAGTGCTGAGGGATTGGCAGGGGTGACAAGATGTGACAGTGAGCACATTGGCTTGCAGGGCGGTTGTTACTTTATACTCCAATCACACAGTCGCTCTGTCCCCCAAGACATTTTAATCTGATCCCCCGACCCAAGGAGACGAAAGCACAGTACAGCACTACTCAGAGGAAGGCAGGAGCACTGAGACGCGAGATTTTATTCACAACCTTTTCCTTCCACTTATGTGAATGGATTTTTAATTTCATCACTAAGATGGCTGCTCCTCTCCTCATTGCACTTTACTTAATATGCTGAATGCGTGTAGATGCAGTGTGAATGGATGGATCGTCCTGGTCAGGCTTTGCCTGAACTTTGTGTACATGTGTGCATGAGCTTGCAAGTGCACGTTACTACTTCTGATTGGATTAGTCAGAGAGACACATCCACCCTTTCAGCATCGCCCCCTCCTCCATTGGTAACGGCCTGCATTATCGATCCGGAACAGCTCCATTTCCTCGCTGTGTCCAAATTTATTAGATGCTCTGCTTCCTCACAGTCGGAGCTGATCCCTCCTTCTTTGTCTGTTCTTTAAAATCTCTATCTTCTTCCCATTTGTCTTTCTCTCTGTTCATCTTGCATTAAGATCTTACTCTATCCCTGTCATTACAATGTTTTATATCCCTTTCTGTGTTTCCCACAGATGTTTTTCCCTTAACCATAATCTGCTCAGTTTCTTCCTCCTATCTTCGATCTGACTTTTCTATCCCCAATCTCTTTTTCAGCCATTTCACTGTGAGTTACTTTCCTTCTCTCTGTTACTCTCCACTTAATACAAAAATTAGACAGCAATTGATTTCGAATAGTTGGCGGGATCAATGGGCATTAATTGCTTTTCGGAATAAGTAACTTTTGACAGGAATACAGAGAGAAGGAGAACACCATGGAGAAATTATGGCTTTTCAGCTAACTTATAGTGACAGAATGGGCACAACTGATCACATCATGAAATGTATTAGATAACCTTTTCCTTCAAACACTTTCCACAACACTTTCAAGAAGTAGATGAATTTATTACTTTAGAAATATTTTACAAGGCTGCAACACTCTTTGAAGGCATACTGGCAGTAATAAAATACCATGTCTCACAAATTTCGAAAAGTCTGCTTGGTAGCAACATAGTCTGACAACAGTAAACACAAACAAGCAGTTTCTTCTCTTGGTCTAAGCTATGTATGCATGCATATATTCCTCTCTGTTTCAGCAGGCTCTGTACCCCAGCCCAGAGGAGGGCTGGCAGATCTACAGCTCGGCACAGGACGCAGATGGGAAGTGCATCTGTACCGTGGTCGCACCAGCCCAGAACATGTGTAACCGCGACCCACGCAGCAGGCAGCTTCGCCAGCTCATGGAGAAGGTGACAGCTGTCAATAACACGTTCACTCTGAGACAGGACTGTTACCCATGCAGGCACACACACGCAAACGACACTGCACTGCACTCGCGTCTGGCGCAGTCTGTCGCATACAGGCTGCCCCACAGTTGGTCATGCAAAAGAACGCTTGTAGGCTGAACTATTATTTCCTCTACAAGAAAGCTACTTTCTTGGATTGTGGGACCTTTTTAAAATGAACTATCACTATTACCCTCAAGCCCTGGCCAAAGCGGTTCAAGCAAGTTGATCATTGTCAGATAAAGCCATATTTTGTAAAGAAGTTTTAAGCTGATGTCTGTAGTGACACTCCCGCTTATTAGTCTTATTTGAGATTGGTGAGTGATTGGTTTTCCAGAGCAGACGGTGGAAGCAACTGAAGTGAAAGAGAAGGCACGCATGTACAGTAATTACTTCAGTACAATGTACTACAGCAATTAGGAAGCCTGACGAAGCCTATACATATGGTATTATGAACATGTCCATGAGGTTTGTGTATTCTCACTACCAGAAGAAGAAGACTGGAGTTCTGCATCGAAGGCTTAAGTGAATGAACCATGGACTGACTTAGTAAGAGAAATATTCTACACTTAAGCTTGTAATTGGATTCACTGAGCCATAGTGTTATAACATTTCTTTTATAAACATAAATCTATCAAGTACTAATCTACTAAAATTATTTTACTCTTCAGTAAAGATTTGTGCAGATTTTGCTCTCACTCTGTCTTTGGAAGTTATCAAGATACATGCAAAGCGCACATTGCATAAACTGTTTCAGCAAGCAGACAATAAATCCAAGTTTTCTATACACGGAGTGTTATTGACCTGCAGTTTAGTGCGCTTTATGCAAATGTAATTTCCTGCTTGTGTCTACTGCACACACACACACACACACACACACACACACACACATACAGGTATGTGCAGCTACCCTTGTTAGGTTATTTTATTCCCTAACACTAATCTTAACCAACAACTAGGACCTCAGAAATGAGATTTCTGCCATTTTTGTCTGATCTTTAGTTCCCATGAGGAGTGCTCTGTGTTCATACCGAAGGTCACCAATAGGTAACAAGAAGGCATCCAAACACACACACACCCACACACAGATCAAGGGTATATACTGGCATTAGCATTAGAGCACCTAAACTGAAATGAAGCGTTGCTGCAAGCAGTGCATCTTCGTGTTTCTATTATCTATTTGTCTTTCACCTAACTAAAAAAAAATAAAAAAACCTGATAAATAGTGTCTAGGAGTTTTTATTTACCTGACGGGTTGTGGCAAGTTATTCTTTTTTTTTTTGTGGATGTGGGTATTTGAGAGATCGACAACAGTGTCTGTCTGTTAGTGTAAAAACAGCCGAGTGGGTAAAACAGAGGCGGCTGACAGTGATGTGGTCTTATGAGGAGCTGTGGTGGTAAATTGACATGCTGAATAGGCTCTGAGGTCCTGATAGATCAATGACACACCTGACTTCACATATTCCAGTCACTCGCGCTGAAGTTGCCTTTTTCCCCTGAGAATCTCTCCGTCTGCTGCTGTTTCAAGTTCATATGGATACATTCCACATTTATACGCACTAAAGGAAGCATATTCCAAACAGAGAAGCTATGTTTTGTCAGAGACAACTGTGATAGAGCTATTCAGAAAAATGTATTGTGCTCATCTAGATATGTGCATATAGTAAGTATATATACATGTCCTGCATATTTTTGTAGGAATTTATTATATACTAGGTGTACATGCAAAATGCAAGTTTTTAAGTGTGGAAGATCAAATTATAATAAATACAGGATGTTAAGTATTTCACACAAATATTTCACACCCATTGCAAATGTCTTACTTATTATTGTACTCTTTTCTATTATACAGAGAGGGTGTTTATGTTGTTGTGTTTACTCATGCACATTGCTTGTAAGACAGCAGTTACCAGAGCCTCATCAAAGCTACAGTCCAGCCTAATGAGGACACCCGGGGGCAACACTACTCAAGCTGCACACAGTGAGAGTCATAAGCTAAAAGACCTGTGAGTCTGTGTTTATGTCCACATATTAGCCGCATGCCTCATTTGAACTCATAGCATTGGTTGGGGTGGGGGCGGTAGGGTTTTTTCAGTGGACCACATGGACAGAGTGCTCCCTGATACAGGAAGCCAAGGTTAAGCTAACAATGTCAAAAATGCCCACTGTTCAAAGAATGTAAAGCAGCCTTGTGCCTACACCTATATTCAGCTTTCTGCAAAGTCAGACAAAATACCATCCAAAGCAGAGCTGACCCTAAAGGACAATCATGTGAGAATTCTCTCTGCACAGGCGTTCACAGACTCTGTATCCCTTTGGTCTCCTGGTCTGACTGTTTGAGTTGAGGTGAAATAAAATGGGAATGGCGAGCACAGTCAGGCATGTATACACACAAACATTAGGATTGAGACCAGTGTAGGTCATTACGCTGGATATAAGGTAGACATACCTGCAACTGATTGAATTCTGGAGGGTGAGAAGATGGGGAGCATCTTATGCCACCTGAAGAAATACTTGGTGAGTATATGGATCAGTTAATGCACCGGCTGAAGAATTCCAGGGAAATGGTGATGCTGTTTTTTGTTTTGTTTTTTTAACTTTAAACAATCCTCAAACTATCCTATCTGTACTGCTGTCAAATCAATTGGTTAAGAAATGATCTTCTGACCCAACATTCCCTGCCAGTTTATAAAGCATGTGGGTGATGAATGGGTGTAGAATATAGTAGGCTGGACACAAAGTAAATGAGTGGGAATGAGTGGGCTGTCAAAGTAGTCAAGCAAGGCATTTGGTACAGAACAGACTTTATGCCAAACTGTGACCTTTGAGAGTTGGGACTGTTTTTGTTTTAGTTGGGAGTGATTTGAATAACTATCTTCTGTGTACTTGGAGCCTGTGTGGGTGGGAGTCTGTTTGTGTGGGTAGATGGACATAAGTATACGTGAGCCTCCTATATGCACCGCAATCCTGCAACATTTGTCAGTGTTCAGATGATTTCTGGCCAGTTCACGAAGACGTGCTGGAGATGAGGGGGTGTATGGAACAGAAGGCTGGTTATTCAGCAGCATAGTGGGCTGTCATAGAGTGAGCAAACTGAATCCTTTGAGATCTGAAATTTAATAAACACTCACTTGACAGCATATTTACCTTCAATGATATGCTCTTTTTGCAATATTGTTTCTATATACAGCATATATTTACAGTATATCCATTAACTAGTTACACGGTCACGATGGTGCTACATGTCTAGTAAAATCTATTACCCTGATGGTTAAATATCTAAGACAGAATTACATCATAGTTGAATAACTGATGTTATTATTGCATAGTTTGTGAATCAATTCTGTGATACTGATTTAAGCTCCTCACCTTTCACCCTAGGTATTCTCCTTTTTGGTAATTATTATCCGTCATTTTCTATTGTTTGCCTGTAAAAGAATCATTAATTCTGCATTTTCAAAAACGGTATCGACTGTAGGTTTTTAAGACTTTTCTCTTTTTTTTGAATGTAGTTTTAGTGTACCATAGGTTATAATGTGACATTGCATCAAAATGAGGTACACCACAATTGAATTTCAGGGCAGCTTGAGCCAATTACCTCTCTCTCTTTGTATAGCGGCATTATATATATATATATATATATATACTGTATATAATTATTTGTTTTCAAACAGAAAACACAGTCAGTAGTGAAGTCTTACTTTTGTTCAGCTAGCAAAAAACAAAACACAACAAAACAAATAAAATTTCAGGACAAAGATAAATTGTTCATCAAAGCAGTTGATTAACTTATTCATGAATCATGAACATTTCAACTGCATACTGATAAAGAATGTATGACCCAAAGACTGATACAAACAATTTTCAGTTATTATGTTTGTGTGTGGGGGGGTTTGTTTTGTGTTTGCATGCAGGTTCAGAATATTAGCCAGTCAATGGAGGTGCTGGACCTGCGGACGTACAGAGATCTACAATATGTGAGGAACACCGAGGGCCTAATGAAAGTGGTGGATGGAAAGCTGAAGGTAGCGTCAGAAAATCCCCGCAGTCTAAATCCAAAGGGTTTCCAGGTAATTGACTGTCACCTCCTGTACAATGGTGCATGTGTGTAATTGTCAAGCGAATGTAGAATACATACCATGGCACTGTGCTCACTTTGCACACAAACTTTGCATGATGTATTCCAAATTATATGAATTTAGGTAGATCATCACAGAGGCATATAGATATGAGCAGATTCACATGGACTACAATTATCAAACCCCTGGACCTAAAAGCAAGGTGTTTTGTTCTGTCTTCATTTCTTTACATCCTTTCTTCCTTCTTTCCTCTCACTCTCCTTTCTTCTCCACGTATTAAATTCTGGTGTTGCTACCAGATACCAGACACATCCATTCACATTTATTTCCACCTCATCTCTCTAAAAACTAAGGCTCAGCTGCCACTTTCGGTGGGCCTTTTTGTCTTTCTGTCAGCAGCCTGTCTTGCCCAGTATCTACATTTCTCACACTCAGATATTAGGTGGATCATAAAATAGGCTGATTAACTGGCACCTTCATCATAGAGTGTGTGCTCCACCGACAGGATCCAGCACAGGGATAAGCCTGAATATCTGCTTTCAGTGTGTTTTAATGACAATAAGTGCAATGGAGGTAATGAAGATGTTTACAAAAGTAACCGATTCATCTGTCAAGTCTCCGCTGACTAAAATATGCTAGAATAGTAGTGTCATCTGAAAGCCAATCCAATAAAGTGAAAAACTAGGTACTTAATAAAAAAGCACAATTTGACCAGAGCAGGTTGGCTGATGAATGCTTGCAGCTCCAAGTTGCCAATGGCAAAGCGTGAGAGATTAACGAGACTGAATTTTCACAGTTTGAAAAGGGGAAAATGAGATTTATGATGTGATGCCACAGGGCTGAGAGCTGCTCCATTACCAGATTTATGATAAACCTTAACAAGGAAGAAACAGCCCCTCCTGTGGTGGCCACACTTTATTGATACACCTATTTCTCTCTGGAGCCTGTCTAACTTCCAAGTGGGCAGCCCGGTTCTCCTGCTGTGTCCTGCACTCCACCTAAGGACACATTGCTCTCTTCGCATCTAAACATATAATGAGTCACATACCAAGTTTCCCCCCACACTAACATGCTCTTAACTGTGGGTGAAAATTTGATAAACAGACATGCAGTCAAAATAATGTGGCGTTTCAATCCACCACATGGGCTTGAAAATGCAAAAATGCCCTACTAAGAGATCATGCAAGCCTGCACATAGAGTATCAAATAAGTAGCCAGTTGCTTCATCATCAACAAAGAAGCAGAGAAACAGAGAAAACAACAAACAATAACGAAAGCCCCAAACCTCCTTTTCTGTTGAATGCTAATGTAAATGGGTATTTAGTTTCAAGTCCAGATCTTGACAGTGTAGTGCAAAGTATTTCCATTTTAAATAATGTGTTGTAATATGTATAGTAACTGACCTCTTATTGTTGATTCCCAGCTACAGCCATTGAATTTTGCTATTGGTTGCCCTAGAGACAAGTGGTATTTGGCAGCTCTCATCCTACCACCATTCCTCGCTGTGTGCACACACACTCAAGGCAATCTTTGAGCCGCTAGTGCAATTACAACATATGCACTATGCAGAAACTTTGACAAAGAGCTATGAATGAACCTTTCACTGTCAAAGCTCCAGCAGAATTTTTCCAGCGCTGACAAGAGGAATCTGACAGCAGCTGCTCACGGCTGGATTGCTCTGACAACCAGCTGGCTGTTCCTGCAACACTGAGCTGGTGTTGCCTTATTACCTTCTGCAAGGCCACGCCACCTACAGAAATATCTAGTTCAGTCATCTGTGACATTTTTTAAATCTGCTGGAAGGAAGAGCGATAATTGAATTTGCAGGTGCAGATTCACATTTTGATAGGAAGTAATGTGTAAAATAGCCTAGATAAAGCTAAATAAGAGAAATCAATTCCAATGTGTGTGTGCTAGAAGGAACAACTGAAGAGTGAAAGGCTGGCTCCTCTGCACACGTGCACGGACTAAAATGATTGACTAATTATTCGGTCTGTGGCTTTAATCGGCTCCATGAACTTGATATGCCATATGTCTTTCTCTGTGATGACTCTTTCAGGAATTGAAAGACAAGGTAAGCCAGCTGCTCCCCCTGCTGCCCGTGCTGGAACAATACAAGGCGGATGCCAAGATGATCCTTCGTCTCAGAGAGGAGGTGAGAAATCTGTCCTTGGTGCTGATGGCCATCCAAGAGGAGATGGGGGCCTATGATTATGAGGAGCTGCGTCAGAGAGTCCTGCTGCTGGAGACCAGGCTCCACTCTTGCATGCAAAAACTAGGTAAAAGTTATACTCAGTATAATCTCAGTGTTTCTTACAGTGGTCACATCATCAATTAACAGCAGTGAGCCGTTCAATTGGCAGCCATACATGCCCATGTCATAACACTGCCATGTTTGACAAATGATGTGGTACTTTGGATCATGACCTGTTCCTTTCCTTCTCCAGACTTGTCTTTTTTTGTCATTTGGAGACAGCCCTTTTATCTGCTTCATTTGTCTTGAAGTAACAAGGACATTTACCAAAACCTAGCCGTGAAACTGCTTGTCAGTCAACTATCCAAATATATTTGTGCCCCTTAAAATGATTAGGGACTTTGTATAAAGTGGCTGTAATGATGGTAAATGCCATATTTTTGTGAAACTTCTTAAAGGTGAAATCTGCACTTCCATCACATCTTGATTGTTTTATTTCAAATCTGCTGGGGTGGTATATAGGGGAAATGTAATCAAAAATGTGTCATTGTCCAAATACTTCTCGACCTAATTGTATAAAAACTAATGCCTTAAAACTGTGGTATGTAGTTTATTTTTGGGATTACTGGGCAAAAAATAACCATAATAACCTTGGTGAATTTTGTGATTCAAGTACTATTGAGGTTTTATTAAAATGTAGCACAGGGCTTACATACTTTTTAGCCATTCACGTTTCATTTCAGAGAGAGGATGTTACTGTTGGCTGCCAAGTAAATGTAGATGTGCATACACGTCCCTGTTGATGGTGAAAGGGCGATTCAATGGCAGACAGCACAGCAGGAAAAGTTGGTCTTCCAGCATTACCAACAGCTGCGTACACAGCAAAGCAAGCCAAAACATGGAAGATCGACTTGTCAAAACAAAATCCTTCTCAAGGGCTCTGCCATTGCCTACAATGGAGGGGTGGAGTTAAAGAGCAGAAACAAGACAAGGGAAGCAGAGTTGCTTCCATAGATTCTCATGCTTGTTTCCTAAAAGTACAAACTCCAGCTTCAGCAGAAAACAACTGTTGGAGTTAAGGTTAAGCTTTCACAAAAAAGAATAAAATAAAATATAAATGAATTAGAAAAACAAGCTTTTGTTTAAAACACATTATTTCATGCATAATGGATTGGAAATAATACCCACTTCCAGATAATTTGTGTTGTCTAAAACTGTGTAAACAAATGCATAGACATGGAAATGAATGTGATTATGGTCACAGAAATCCTGCAAGAATATCAAAATGTTTAGAAAAATCAATAAATCATCCATTGAGAGAGCAGAACCACAATTAAAAACAAAGCATGGGGATCATTGTGCAAGTCATTTTTTGTATATGCTATGGTAATATAGGCAATATCTGACAGTAAATGATTTCAGTTCCTTAAAGGTCATGTTTTGTCAAAATTGCGTTTCACATGCCATTTTTTCACATCATTTCTTGCGGAATATTTAAAATAATTTAGCTAAACCCAAGCCCTGTTCTGACTTGTGTCTCTCTTCTGTGAACACGGTGTCACAGTTTCTTTCTTCTTTCTCTTCTTTGACATTCAGGCTGTGGGAAGTTGACTGGTGTCAGTAATCCCATCACAGTGCGTGCATCAGGGTCAAGGTTTGGCTCCTGGATGACAGACACTATGATTCCCAGCTCAGACAACAGAGTAAGTCCCCTGAAGTAGAATCCTTTAATCTTGGCCACCCACAGGCGTAGTTCACAAGCATAGAGGTTAAAGTAGAGCCAAAGTCATTGCCAAGAACTCTACAAACTCTGTCAGAGGCTCAAGAGGAAAACATACCATTGGAGAAATGTTGTCCTGATACTTTAGTGAGCGATTGACTGTTTTGTCTAAGTCTGACTTTTGTGCACTGAAGGCGGAAAGACACAAAGAAATGGGGATGCAAAGCCGAGTCACTGATTGATAACATCCCCTTTCCCTCCCGTGTCGCTTCCTCTGTCACTGCCATCTAGTTGATTAATCACTTCATCAGTGGTGGATAAATGAATAAGTTGTTTGAGCTAAAGTTTTCTAAATCACCTGAGTAATTACTAAGTGTGTACTAAGATGTGCTGGACCCAGATGATATGGTAATTGCTTCAGCTGATTAAAGATGACATGTGGTCTCGTGTGGGCAGACATATGGTAGGAATTTGAGGGTGGGGGGTGGAGAAACTAGGAAGAAAATGAGTGCAATTTCTTCAGCCTGGTGACGGAGGGAAGTGGTCACGGAGAAGTGGAAGAGTGCATCATTAGCCATCTGTAGGGAGGAGTGGAAACAGATGAAGTTTAAGAGGAGGGATCACAATGGCCTTTTTCTTTCCCAGCTTGAATCATTACAGGCTCAGTAGATATTGCCAGCAGAAAAGGTCAGTTTCTGTGATCGAATGCCCAAGGCTTTTTTTTCAATCATCTGACATACTGAGATCGCATTAGACTCTTTAGATCAATCAATGATTATATTAATAACCTTAACAATATCGCATTATATTCAAGAAATTTGATTATGACTGAGAAGCTTAAAAGAAAAAATATGGGAAAAAAAAAAAGTAAATAAATGGGCTAGAGCTTCAGCCTGACTCAGCCGCTGTCTCCTGCTCTACGGAGTCATTTAGTAGGCAGAAGAGAAACAATGCTTGATGTTCAATAATCTCGCCTTCTCCATAATTGAGCTGCTGTACCACACCGCCCCAGACTCCCCCCTGCCTTTCCTCCTCCCCCGCTGGGGTTGTTATAGAAAGAAAGTGCTACACCAGGGAAGGAAGTGAGCGGAGAAAACTGATGGGCAGAGCATCGGAAGAATGAGAGCTACATCTTAACAAAGCTCTCCTTGATATGTTAGTGACAGAATAAATCTCTTTGCCAACTGCAGTTTAATTGAATCAATTAAGGTCTGAACCCTGCCTCGGTGGAAGCATTGAGGGAATGAAATGGGAGACGCAGCCAGTAAGGGGCCATGGCAGTGGAGAGATCCGCTGAGAGTGCTTGAGGAAAAAGATAGAGCTGCTAAATGGATTGATTTTGTGTAAATGTTGACTGGGAAGGGCAGAGAGCGCAAGCGATGCTTGACTACAAAGCACAGAAAACATCTTCACTCCCACGCACAGGAGGGATCAGTAGTTTTGCACACACGTTGCACAATTGCATGAAGGCACGCACTCACACTCAAAAAGTAAAGATGCACCACATAAACGATGAATATGGTCTGCCAAGGACATCACCACTAGCTTTTGATGCCGAGTGGGAACAAACAGTGTAAGAAA
>KV751340.1:5693229-5733307 GCA_001698575.1 Mola mola
CCTTATGGCAGACGAGAATGGCCTGTGGGCAGTTTACACCACCATCCCCAATGCTGGGAATATTGTCATCAGCCGCCTGGAGCCTCAGAGTCTGGAAGTGCTGCAGACCTGGGACACTGGTTTTCCCAAGCGCAGTGCTGGAGAGTCCTTTATGATCTGTGGTACACTTTACGTCACCAACTCCCACCTGGCTGGGGCCAAAATCTACTTTGCTTACTACACCAATACATCAAATTATGAGTACACAGACATCCCCTTCCACAATCAGTACTCCCATATCTCCATGATGGACTACAACCCCAGGGAGAGGGTCCTGTACACCTGGAACAACGGACACCAGGTGCTCTACAATGTCACACTGTTCCAGGTTATTAAGACTTCTGGGGACTGAGAGCCCTCAGGCTGACTCACTCAAATAATGCTGTGATCATTGTTCGGGCAAGGGAGCTGGGTGGAGGTGGGCACAGGTTGTGGGAGGTGGGGGTTGGGGGCTTCAGTGTTTAGGGCAAAGGCTCAAATTTTTTTAAAAGAATTTCAATCTTCATAGAGTGCTATTATTCACATTCTCAAAACAACGCCTGACAGCAATGTCGGTAAAGATACAAAACTAACTCTTTTCTTTTCTGTCTGTGATGAGTAAGCATGGTTCTTTTTATTTGTGACGAGAAATAAATATCGATCTTTACCATTAATGATCTTGTATCTCCTTGTCACTTTCATTTCCAAAAGACTTTCACTGAATTTTCCTGGGGTGAACAATACTAGAAAAATTCTGTGTTGTAAAACTGTAGCTTAAAATTTGGATGCTACAGGCAAAGTAGAGTTATTTAGTTATACTTTCTTCTTCAAATCAAGGACATACTGTATGAGTACTTATTCCCTATCGTTCACAGGAAACTCACTAAGATATGCAAAACAATGTTTGAAAATGTGTTTACGATAAAATTGAAATTGCTTGTCAGCATAAAATGTAGAATTCTTAAAACTTGAATATGCTAAATGGAACCATTTTTTAAAAAAAAAGGTCATTAAAAAAAGTCATAAAATAATATTTCTTGCTGAACTCAACACAGCCAAATCATAAAATAAAGATATGACAGCATGCAAATACTCCCAAAACACTCAGAGCTGGATTAAAGCATGTGTTTGAAAACATTCCATCTAAAAATGCAGCGGCAAAGAGGGCAGAGTGTTATAAAATGGCATTCTTCCATACAGTCACAAAGACAATTTAACTCCATCAGTTGCCACTTTCATTTTTCCAAGCAGAATTGAAAGTGAAAGCTAAACAAAGGGAGCAGGTAATGGTGTGGAAGATTGAGAAGTGCAACAATGAATGACAGACAAAATATAAAAAGAACCCTGAGAGACTTTAAATCTGAATAGAGAAATAAGGCATAACCGTTTTTGTTGCTAGTCAAGCTCGAATATCCTTTAATCTCATTAGTTGCAGAGCTCTTCTCAGGTGCTTTCTGCAGAGAAATGTTCAACTTTCTGTCTGTTTCTATTTGTTTCTTAATACTACATTAGCCAAAAAGTAACTGTGCAGCCTGGTCCTACCCATTCACATTTGAATATCATACCAATGTCATGAGTTATAAGAAAGTTGTTGTGTTTTTTTGCAAGTATGATTTGCATGTAAGTAATTTGTTAGCTTATGTGACATAAGTTGTGTTACTCATACAATGTAGATGTTAAATAACAGACAAAAAACTTTGACTGAAATGTAAAATTATTTAAATATGCAAAGTGGCACTCGAAATCTCTCTAAAAATGCTATATAAACACCATCCCAAGAGCTGCATGGCACTGTGTCATTTTGGTCTCTTTACATCAACTTTTCTTACACTGCGTGACTATGGTGATTCTTTTCATTCTGGAAGATATTTCTATCAATAAAGGTTTGTGCTGAAGAGAGCCCCGATGAGTTCATAGTACACAACGCCAGCCAAAGTAGTGGCAGACTTTTAAGACACAAACAATACAAAGCATCCGTTCTCAGCAATAATCTTAGCTATAATGCAACATGCACTACATTGCTGAGGGAGAATGAAAAGTTGCAATAACAAAATACAGAAACATTTTTGAAAATGTAGATACAGATGTAATGAGTTACCAAAGAAGTCAGTAAATGGTTAATCATGGTAAACTGAATGTACACCTGAACATATGTCATTTAAATGTCAGTAGAAGATTGTTGCTCTTGCATCCTCTCAGCACCCTCCCCTCACATTTAAAAGATAGACTGCCCAGTTTGCTTCTGAGAATTAAAAAGAAAAAAAGTAGCAAGAACTGTCCTTAATGTGAAGGCAATTAAAACCAGGGCAGGAGGTTACTTGTTGCCAAAAGGAGTGTTTCAGAGATCAATTTATAATAAAAATGTGGAGTTGACAGCTTCACTAATACACAAGGATTTTTATGTTCAGGCATGTCTGTCTAAAACATAAATACCCTTCCCAACAACCCCACCTCCTTGACAGAGCGCAGGAAAGGACGACACACGGACAAGGCAATTTCTATAGTCAAACAACGTGAAAACTGAAGTGGGCAAACTGAAGAGACTCATTCATTTAAACATTTCGTCCATATTTTACCCATTTAAAGCTGGCAAATCAAAAACAGACCAATCATAGACCATCAAAAAAGATAAATAAATATATGAAAACTGGGAACGTTTGCTTCCAGCAGTATTAACCGTTGCCTCGAGCTCCTGAGAGGCAAACACTGGCTGTATAAGTACCTACAGCGTAAGTGTTGTGGCTACTAACACTCAGCCAAGGGTCTATAAGCATAGCGATAATAAGGACCAGGACCAGGTTGTTTGGAACATCTTTATTGAATATCTTTTAAACGTCACAATTGATTTTATCAAAAATTGTTACCAATTGACATTCATGTGTCATCATCACACAGTTATAAATTCACATTTTTGTTAGCCATTTTTGTTGTTTTGCTATATTTCCAGACCTCTTTTCAGTGTCAATTACAAAGACGGATTCTTACAGTTCAAAATCACAGTTTTAAAATATCCTGAACTCACATCGCTGGATATTTTTTTTCAGAGGAGTGACATGCACATGAAGGCTACCAGGGGAATGCCATAAATACCATGTATTGGTCATTAAAACTTAATCACATAGGCAATGGTTTCTTCATAGGTTTGCCGTCATCATTAGAACAAAAAGATTCATCTGAAGGTACTTCAGGTGCTTGCTTGTGAGAAAATGAGCCAAATTATCCATTTCTTTTTAATTGATGTTCTACATATTATCTCAACTCTTTTAGATTCAGGACATTTTTAGTAAGATTTTTATTGAAATTGGAAATATAAAGTTAATATAAAATATCTGGATGCATTGGAGAGGACACTTCTTAGAAAGTCTGCCCCTTTGCCACCCTTGAGTAATTGTAAATAAATGAATGCCATTGATATAATTACTAATGCTTTCAATCAATTTAAAAAGTCAATCGGATCACAATTTTAAAATAGTTGTATTTGTTAAAATTGCTGAAAAAAATACATAGTTTATAGTTAAGTGCTTGAATAAAGAAACGTATGACATACTAGTTAGAGAAATCCCAGCTTAATCAACTTTATAATAACATATCTTAATTTACGAAATGTATTTCCTAATTTGCCGTGAACAAAAGTCTCATGGAGTGCTTATTATCTCCGATGACATCCATATGAACTGCCTGCCTAATGATTTCATTACCAGATATCCATATTACAGTTTCAAAGTAAAATTAGTTTTTAACTTGCCCAAAGCAAACACGTGCAGCTGCCATTTGTCATTGATTCATGGCTCCTTGCTGATGTCCTCTGGTCTCCAGGAAGTGCAATAAATGTGGTTGTGTGCCAGCTGCGTCACTCTTGTAGCCTTTTCAGCAGTGTTGTTCAGCAACATGGCTTCACCCGGAGTCAGTGTTGTGCATCTGGGGACAGATTTCATCATTGCAATATGTGCATAAAACAGGCATCTTAAAGCTTTTTAACTTGCCATTCAGAAGCCTTGGGGATGTCTATTCAGTGATCATTTGTGTTTATTGCACCATTAGGATGTTCCGCCAGGTAAACGTGTACTGTTATGACAGGAGGATGTTAGTTAAATTTGATCAAATGATTAGTTTGCATTAAAAGATGAGTAAAAAAAGAAAAAATAAGATGTAGATTAGTCATGAACATTGACAACCCTGATTTTTTTAGAAACTTCATTCTCTCTCTCTACTGTACATTTATTTGCAAGTTATCAAACAGGTTTTAGATATGAATTTTTGAGGGGAAAATAATCACATGAATTTGTTTTGTGACCTTCCATATATTGCACTTTTCATATTGATTCAGATATTGAACTGGTTTTAGATGTCAGCAAACGTTCTTAAGAGGTCCTAGGCAGCGTTCCTTTAACTGAATAACCTTTTCATCATTGTCCAAAATTCAATCCATGACAGAAAATATATTTGGTATTCGAGACATCCCAAGGCCATCTGTCATTGTGATAATGGAACACATTGTCAATAACAACATCCATTTCGGCTGTATCATGGAGGGAAATAAAAGAAATTGCCGCCATCATATCTGACAATGACACTGTACTTGTATCAAAATCAAGCAGGATAAGGAGCTGCAGATAGGAGACCTCTGAGCACCTGTGACCGCTACAGGGTCACAGAGCCATAAAGCCGTGCACCTTGGCCAGAAAGAGCCCGTGGTGTGGATTTGAAGAGAGTGCTTGCAAATTTGAGAATAATCCCATTTTTTTGTTCATACGCTAAATGTGATTTTGTAATTCTGTAAAATAACATTACTAGACTAGGCATAACAGCTGTATGGTTTTAGTGCGCTCTGCTGTCGCTGCAAGAAGTTCCTCTGCTTCCTGCTGTGTGTGAGGTTAGAAGGACTGCACGGTGTGGATTGGACAAAAGAAGGAACTTACTTTACATAAATAAATATGACAATCAATTAAGAAGTTCATTTTGTAAGAGGGTGGAAGAGATGTGTTACATAGCGTATTGTAAGTATTGTAAGACTAAAAGTTTAGAGCTATTTTTTTGTTATTCTTGCTAAAACTGCAGCCGTTGAAAGACCTGCAACCGTTGCAATATCCCTGATGTGCAGAGTTCAGCAATGACTTTGCTGGAACATTTCCCATGCAGTGTTGTTCACGTCTCTGAGGAAAGCAAAAGAACTGGAACTTGAACAAAACTTGAAAATGAAAGTTGGCCTGAATAATAAGTAACCTATGCAGAATTTTTATTTGGAGGTGATATTAACCTACACAAATCTCTCAGTATAAACACGGTGCATTAATGCAGAGTAGAAGTCCAAAGGGTACAACAGATCACATAGCAGCATTGGTGGTTTAATTTACTTTAAGTGGCTAAAATGATGAATTCTCACATGCACTTGAACTGATTGAATAGAGGTAAAGCAGCAATAGAGCCCGTTTGATAGAGTGCACAAGCTTGAACTTGGTGACTGCATCTGCAACAGGAATTAGAAGCAAATCCAGCTTCCACTTTATCAGGCAGCCATCTTCAGGAAGAAAGTTTTTTCCTGACGGAAAGTATCATCGGTGGGCATCTGGTCTTAACCTGTTGTATATCAACTTTTCCTTGTTCCAACAATGCATACAAACGATCCTACTCTTGTTTCTGGTGTCCTTTAATTCACATTTTCCTTCACTGTACCGTCCTCACCTGCCTCCTCATTAATTGAATCAGCCATGCTTGGAACAAAGCCTCTTCTTTTCCCGAATCCCAATAAGTAAACTGTTGGTCAACTCCCTGCCCCTTGTGGTGACTCAGAAGCACTCTGAACATTTGAACATGATTAAACATAACTTGTACTGCTTATTCCTTGCACTGTTTCACATGCCTCATGCCTTGACTCAGAAAGGAGTGGAAATGGAATGATGGGCCACTGAGTGAGGAGGTCATTTTACTTCACTTAACATCTCAGACAACCATGCACATTAATTGGCACTTTAATGGCTTCTGGAGCATTCATCTATTCAGCAATTGCCCTCTTAATCTCATTTGTGAAGGACAGTAAAATAGAATCATTCCTCACTACAACCAGGGGCGATTCAATTTTATAATGTCAGTGTCCTGTTTCACACCTTGCTAAGGCAATAATAATTTCCCATGAAACATTGAACTTCATGCAGGTTGTCTTGGATTCGTTTCTGTAATTACAGTAAGATGCTGCAGGGGGAATAAAAGAGGGTTTCACTGTGAGAGGGATGAGGATACTTGAATACAAACATTGCAATATAGCTACAAGCAGATATGTGCAATAAAAAACACTAATTGCAAAAGTCAATGTAAATGAAAATTACTTTTAGGAAAAAAGAATGTTAAGAAAGATATAGAAAACCTGTTTTAGCCACCACAATGATGTAAGATGTAGTAATGTGCAGAAAAAATTCCCTGACATAAATGACTGACTATACAACAGAGACTTGAATTAAAAATCATTCTTAATCATCGGTAAAATCCTAATGAACCCTAACATCAGATTTCACTATGTATTTTATTCCTGCGCTTGTGTGGCTGAAAATAAATGTAGGCTCGGTGTCCATCAAGTTTAGTTTAAATATTTCAATGCTGTAAAACAGAGGAACACTTTTGCGTTTCATACTTCTTTCATGAAGGTTACATACTAAAAACATGGATCAATTTATACTGGTATAATTCAAGATATGCTATTGTATACCAACTATGGATTTGTATTAACCAGAAAGTTATTCTTTCAAACCATGTACTCATAATCCCGTAAACTATTTTCATGATCAAAAATTAGAAAAGAAAGTGATTTAGTCAAGCCTTGCTCAAGCGTTTGATCTTGCTGCAGCAGATCAGCAATCGCACATTCACATTCTGCACATGCATCCATATGGACCAGTAAGTCATGTGAACATCCACGGACGGGGTTTGAAAGTTTGAAAGTTTTTGTTCTCCTAACATCTTCACAGATATATTTAGATTTAGATTTTTTTTTTCATGAGAAGATACCCCAATCCCTCTTAGAAAGCCCAGCTTCTGCAGTAAAGCCCTGTTTAAAGCCCTACAATGGCAGGTTTTTGTTCCAAACTCCCATCTCCACGGCTGAAATGAAGCCAACGTGCATGTATCAAAAACTCTAGTTTCACTCGAGGATGGTTCCGGAATAAATTCAATGTAGAGGCCATATTAAAATGTACGAATAATAAAGCATTTTCTTAATTAATCATGTTTGCAATGCTAATTATAGATTTAATTACAAACCAAATAATTATTTTACATTTATTCGTGCGTTAAAAACAGGTACAATAAAAAGTTTCGACATTTTTTTCATTTATTTAAAAGTGAAATATTATTCTATCAATAAATAATGAAGTCATAATTAAATAGTAAAATTTTAAACGTGTTTCTAAAAAAAAAGTTACTTCTCCTTTCGGCCTCTTCATTTACCCTTTAGATGACGTTTGGGGGCTGTGTGGCTAAACAGACAATGCAAACTAGCCATGTAATAATCTCTCTGATTGGCTGTCACCTGCCACCTTGTACAATGGGCGTGTTTTACAAATCAACATGACCAGAATATTCAGTGGCATTATTACGCACATATAAGTCATAAAAAGCCACTTGATCTGTACAGCAACATCCTTTAACAGTTACTGAGATCTAGTGGCGTCCAACCTGTGAATCAGTGTAAGATCACGTTCACAACGGCCTTGTTTAGTCGGGCTGAACCAAACACTGGAGCATTTAACCCCTAGTAAACTCTCCTTTGGCTTGGTTTGAACGCAGGCCAAAAACCAAAAAGGACTCTGGTCTGCTTAAAAGGGGGGTTCTCGAGCCGCTTGCTAGTGAACACTGGAGCGGATTTTCATTGGCGTGAACCCCATCCGCACCAATCACTGCAAGCGTACTCTCTACTGTCATTTCCTGTTTTGGTGGCTGTATAACAGTATGTGCGATGTGAGCTTAGGAAAGTAATGAGCAGCAGCAAAAATGAGGATAACGGTCTGTGATGGATAATTTGCGCTCTATATGATTAATTTCATTTGTATATTTCAAGAGCCATACACTGTGTGAAAAATATTGCATGAGTCATGAGGCGTGAGGATTCCCGATCAACTGAGATTACTTCTTAATGACCATGATTATGATGTTGTTGAGACAGAAAACTACACTTTCTGTATTTGAGCTTGTGTTTATGATATCAATATTTCCCAAGTTCTAACTATTTAAATATGGTTATCACAAACAATTAACATTACCCACATAAGAATTGAATTCATTGTAGTTTCATTAGATACTACGTGATAGATGTGAGAGTTCAGGACAAACTTTACTACAATGTGTCACCAGCATAACTATGTCAGTACCCTGCTGGTTGTAGACCAGTTGTACTGCTTCACAATTTTCATAATCTTGGTTAAATTACTCTGACATTATATCAAAAACTGATTTGACTTCATCTAAAATTCTCAATAGTGGCTATGGTTTTTTAAAATAGGCTTCAGGCTAATATTTAAATTCAGTAGATTGTGATCGGTGCACCTATAGCCTGTTTTCTGACAGGGTGTATGAAACTGAATGCTCCTAGTATTTGAAATTCAGAGGACATCACTAGCATCAATGGAATATAAGAAGTTCAAGTGTGGCACTCTCATAAAGTCCAGGCAAGCGAAGGGAAAGGTTGTAAGGGAGACAGATACAGTGACAAGTAGAATTCAGCCGAGGTGAGAAGGCTGTCAAATCAAAGGCCTTCTCCTCTGTAAGTCATGCAAGACTAGCTGCTGTTCTTCCCTCCAGAAGATCAAAAGAGTTTAAGGGGGCTCTGACAAGAGAACTTTTTCATTTTGCTCTGCCTTTCTTGATCCTGTTACAAAATAAGTATGTTTTCAAAACAGAAAGAGAAAAACTCCAGAGCAAAGACGACGGGATTAGCAACAGGGAGGAACTAATTTTATAAACTTAACGTACCATGTCACTTTTACACAAAACTAACTGCAAAATCTCCAAATTGTTTGATGATGTGTGTGAATTACAGTTTTGGGCTGGTGGGTGAACCGCACGGGCTGGAACTAAGGTTATTTTTAGCTTTCTTCTAACAAACACTTCATGTACTTTCTGCTTTTTTCTGTTTCAGAGGACACAGTTGCTGTCGATGCTTGGCCAACATACATCCAGGTGTACACTACAGCTGCCCTACATAGCAACTCTGAAGCGCTGCCACTGCAATATGCATTTCCAGGAAGACTGGCACAGTGAATTTGAAAGATCACAATTAATGCTTAGAAATATCATACTATGGCATGATTGGCATCAATATTAGCAAAGGGTTTTTGTTTGTTTGTTCGTTTGCTTGTCTGTTTTGATTTTTTATATGACATATTTCAGAATTATGTATAGACTTTTTTTTTCCAAATTAATAAGTAAATAGATAATAATTAAGTAAACATGTAAAAATACTAACAGTCTTTAATTATGTCTTAATTATGTTTAAGAAGGGGGCAAGATGTAATTCAGCTGACCAGACTTCCTCAGGCAGGTCGTTCCTGTCAGGGCCACTCGACCAGGCCGCTGGAACGTACAAATCACCTCTGGCCGAGAATCTCAATTGCATACTAGTGCATATGGTACCAAAATGACAGAGATATAGGAGGGACAGAGACCACGACGAGTCTTAAAAGGAATCATTAAAATCTATTAATATCTATTCTAAAACATATTGGAAGCCAGTGTAAAGAGGCCAAAATGGGTTAAATGGTCACATCTCTTGGTTTTGGCAGCTGTAGTCTGTTCAAAGACTTAATGTGTTCATCAATTTAATGTTGGTAAAGGTGGTTTATTTATGCATAAACTATGTCTGCTAGGAAGTTTATTGTGAATTTCCTTTGTAGAGTAAATTACGTTTAATCCCAATCTAAGATATTACATCATAATTTTTTTGTTGAACCGATTTTTTAATTAATGAATGCAGTGAATTTAATTAAAGTTTTTGCCTCTGAATAATTGAAAACGAGACAACAAACACACTCAAGAATAGTGCAAGAACCTTAACACTGACTTCAAAGATATTTATTGTTATTCTCCACCACTGATTTCAGTGGCTTAAGGACTAATTTGGCACACAGCATAATGGCGCCAGAGACTGAAAACGGTAATTTTTTTTCTCTTAATTAAACCACAAATATCTTTTGACTGAAATTGTACACCCGCGAATCAAATCATGAGAATCCCAAGGATTCACACCCCAAATATCAGTGCAGTAGTACAAATATTACTGGTATTATAATTCATGGTAAATCATTCACTTTTATTTTTTTTCCCTCCCCCTCTCTGTATTTACGTACATTGTGAGACGTGTAATTTCACATTGTTCTCCTGAAGCTTTCGTATTATTCATCCCTATATGCAGAATGTACTTTGTTTTATCCATCACATAAATCTTCGTCATGCCCACACATTCATAAAATGATTTCACCATACCTCGCTCATGCATTGGATCATATTGAAGCGTGACATTTAATAAAGTTTCAGATGTGCTTATGGGAAAGCGCAAAAAGCCTCAAAGTGAAATTGCTGAAGAAAGAAATCCATTATTGTAGATTTATATTGGCGTAATTGGGTTTTTTTTGTTCTTCTTGCATATAAAAGAAAATCCCATCTCAAGTCTTTCTGGTAAATATGCAAACAATTAAAAAGGTTCCACCAGGGAAATGCTCCCTTTTCTTGCCTCCACAGCAGCAAAAAAACACACCTCCAGAGCAAAACAAAGTACAGGTAATGAAAAACACTTCAGCCCCACCCGTCCATAAACACTACAAGCAGAATGCATCCTACATTAATATGCTAGGTTAATATGCTATGCCAGTTAGGACTGTGATCACGGCGCTTACCGATCCAGTTATCAAATTATTTCTCCAAGACAAGCAGCAGAAGCTGCTGAGGTAGGCACCAAGTTTTGCCTTTTCTGTGCATATTAATGAACCTTTATCACTTTTACATTCATCACAGCATGAAGATGGAGAGGAAGGTGCGTGCTGGCTCACAACCCCTGTGGCAGCCCACCCTGCTCCGCGGGCAGAGACATTCACAGGGTCATCCATCACCGGAGCCACCCCAGAACACAGAGGGACCAGGATCTCCATATAATCTTGGTTCCCTCCCCTCACAAGTCCAGTCTCATCAATCAGGCACTACATGCAGAGACACACACCAGGAGAGAATGATCGAGTTGGTTGCAGTGACAGCAACAGGTGATGTCGCACAGTCGCCAAAATGCTGCAGTCTCTAAGGTGCAGCACTAGCAAACCTCTGAATGCGGGTAAGAGTAGCCGACTGCGTTTCAGCTCAGCATCAATTACACACACACACAAACAAGGTTATCATCAACACAGTATGTGAATGGACACAAAACAAGAAGAGACTAGGTGAGATGAAGGGGGTTGCTGTGTAAGAAACATTTAATTGTTTTGTTTGCTTTCTTTTGTTTGGATCTGAAGAGGGCTTGAGTGGGGGACATTAAAAGAAAAACACCAAGCATCATTTAATTACCTGAAAATCATAGGCCACAGGGAGCGGTTCTGAGCTTTGTGTTTACAATTCTGCATAGGAGAGCAACAAGGAGACTGATTTAGAGCCCACTTAAAAAAAAATTGAACTCTGGGAATGTACAAGTGAAGTAAGAGTGCAGGATGACATGGAGAAAGAGTAGGTTGAAATACCAGCAGAGGCAGCAGATGAGAGGGTCGGAAGTCATGTTTGTGAGAGAAAAAGAGGAGAGCAGGAAGAAAAGGAAATTCAGTCGGCGTAATTTTGACTCAAAAGTGTACTTGAGTGAACACTAGTGAGGAGAAGAGGAGGAACAAAACAGCCATCATGTTTTCTCTGCTCTCCAAAGTGTATAATTCCTGCAATAACTTCTAATACAGCATCTCAGTCCTCTGAGGCATGAATTTCAAATGGCACTGTGCCCCCCACTGCAACCGCTCACACTATCAGATGTGAGCAGTGACCAGTTGGCCCGGCGACAAGGCCAGGCTCAGTCTGGGGCTAAACAGAGGAGAATGAAGTGGAGGAGGTCACTGAGAGCTGGTCAATTCAATTTCCTTAAGAATACATGAGTCCAAACCACAATCAGAACATTTCATATCACATTCAGCCTCCCCGTGCCCTTTTCCAAATCACATCTGGGGTTGAAAGGGGAAAAAGGTAGAGGAATGATTTGGACAATATAAGAAAAAAAAGAGAGAGTGTCACGTGGTATTTGTATGCTGGGGTGGGAAGCTTAAAGGTTACTGCAATGGCCCCGAAAATTTTAATTTTCTGATGGTGTCATTGTAACCAGTGCTTAAACTTCAGCTGCTCTCAAGACAAACAAGGGGAGAGAACACATTCACAAACATATTCAGCAGAGCTATAGTGCTCAGACAGTTTCACACTGTCGTGATGTCGGGTTCTGTGGGGGAGAAGAATCAGCCTTTTCCCCAACGCTTCAATTATTCATATCAGCGTTTGCTTGAATTTCAAAAGAAATAGTGATACACATACAGGCCACCCAGCAGATCAAACCGCACTGACTGCAACAGAGGAACCAGCAGCAAAGACGCCAAAGTGTCTGATGCAAAGGCAGAGGGAGAGCAAAATGAATGGAAAAGCTGAGGGGAGGACGACGTGTACAAAGCAGCAATTTAAAAATTGACTGGAGACTTTAGGATGCCTGTAGATACCCGCAAACGTTGAACAAGTAAAAGATTCAAAATTTGCATCCTCTGCCTACTTAGAGCAAACACAGTCAGTATGTGGTCTTGTTTGTGCAACTTCTAATTTTGAACTAAACTTTTGATTACACGTGGATTTTTAAAGTTGGCAAATGCTCACACAAAGTTGGAAAACCATATTTCCTCAATATATTGTTCTAATGAGTATTCAGATCTGATATGACTTTTAAGCCTGTCATTATAGTTCAATTAAGTCAAAGCTGTCACAGCAGTAGTGGAAAGTGATGAAAAGTTGTACAGTTGTCTCAGTTGTACACACAATGGTCTTACACAGTCTGAGTGAACAATGACAGACTGTCTAAACAATGGGGATCCAGAACCTACCCGATGAAACAAATGACATATTGTTACTGTATGCCTGCAAATATTTCACATTAAAAGCCCTGTAAACAAGATTTTCCATCAACAGAAATGCCAGAGGGCTTTTAGAGGCCTGATACCTTCTGCATTTAAGGTACAATTCTGAAACAGCTGGGATGCATTGTAAAACATGAAAAACCTTGCCTGTGAACAGCTGAGCTTTTCCAGGATACCTGATTCATACCTGATTCTCATACTATCACTGTAACCAATTAACCTGTTCCTAAATGCATTTTTTTGACCATTCAACAACTTTCTCAATCTTGTGTTAGCCTGCTTGAAATGTGTTGAAAAAAATCAAAAATCAAAAAATCTATGTAAATTAAATTAATGCCAAAAACATTTGTAATTACATGTACATGCACATTCCAATTCTAAAGTAAATTACACATATACCATTTTGGTCACTACAAGTAAAAAAGAAATGGCCAGAATGCAGGGGTCATTGTTTGAGAACAGTGTGTAACTTTGACAAGCACCAAGCTGCTACCTAGTGACCTGCTGTAGCTACAACCAAACGTGACACAGCTCAAGATACCTTGTCACTTAAACTTGAAGCAGACAGTAGGTGTATGATGACCACTGTTACTATGGTGCCCCCTATAATTGTAGATGTACTGTCAAATTGCGGCTATCTTTTTATTTTAGTCTGCATTTGGTTGACAATGGAATGAAAAGATTGGTTTAGGCGGTACAGATACACAGTAAAATAAGTAAAAATGACCTGGCTCGCTGTGCGTCATTTTATGTGTTTTATGTGTTCTCTGTCTGTATTCATAGTGCATGGCTCAATACAAGGCAAGTAGAAAATACGGTGTGATGCATAGTTTGATCAAAATTAATACAGCTGTTTCTGCAGTGTACACTAAATATACACTTTGTTTTATTGGTGAACTACACTTGGTAAAAATTCCAGTGACATTTATCAAGTTTATTGCTCATAAAAGGAGAATTTCAGCGAACACACAAATAAACAGACCGTGAATTCATAAATGAGGCCCCAAAGTCTGATTCAGGGTTCGTATTAGCAGCAAGGTTTAGTCAGGTAACATAGACCTTCGGCTCAAACAAATGGGTTACAGATACGAGGAGTTGCATCAATGAAACAAATACTCTGAGAATGTGAACAACTGTTGCTGTAGCAAATGCATCAGCAGAGAGAAGGCAGAGCCAGAGATGAGGGGGGATGATGTGGATGTGATGAGCATCTGAGTAAAAAAAAAAAGAGAAGCTGATGAAATGATTACTGTTCAAAGAAAGGCCATGGACCCAAATGCAATCATATGGCATGTCTCCTTATTTAAACTGATGAACTGAAGAACTCCCAGTGGTATAAATCTGAACAATGTTCCCCTCCACCAGTTGTTTCGCATCCCGTCCTCTCTAACTCATACATCCATTTGGCCAGATGTTTAAGTATCATTTAATACCAAAAGCAGGGAGAGATTAAGGATTGCCAAGATTTTTCTTCAGAGATACTAGCTAATAGTAATAATAATGTTATATGACCAGTAAGACACATAGTTAAACTTTATATTTCCCATCGCCAATAGCATTGCTCTGAAGCACGTAGAACACAAAATTGTTCTATTATTTAGAACAGTGCATTCTAGCTCTTGGTAGAAGAAAAGGCAGCAGAAAAACTGCGTCATTCTAAAGAGAATGAGTCACTAAAGCTTTGTTATCAAACGTCAAAAGCAACCACTCATCCAGGTAGAAGCAATCAAAAGAGACCTCTTTTACCATATACACCCATCATCATCTGCTTCCCTGCCATATAAGTGGCTCCCATCCCTTTACTTCACCTCTGGCCGGCTCTCTGACTGACTGCCTTATTTGCTCTTTAATGTTGTAATGCAGCAACCCCTCTGTGGGTCACTGCTTTGAGGCTGAATGTGAATCTCACTGTCAGTCAGGCAGGAGAAAGAAGGCCAGAATAGGAAGAAGAGAAAGAATTGGGGCTCTTTCATGCACAACAGGAGGGAAGGATAGATAGACAGAGGAGGCACTTGGAGGCAGAGGAAAGGGAGAGAAGTCATGAGTTACACAGAAGACCTGCCATTTTGAGGTCTTTACAAAGAAATCAGAAAGGCAGGCAGTGAGAGAACACTCACAAAACCACAGCAGGTCACCTTACATTAAACATTATACCTGACAGCAGCTGATGGGTTCTACAGCAGGAGGTTGTGCACTAAAGCATGCAGCACGTGTTTTCTGGGAATATGTCTTGCATGTACACACCTATCCATAAAATAGCCTTTACAGCTGCTGATGTGATATATCAGCCCTACATTAGCTATAAAAAATATTTTCTGTCATTGACATAATCTGCATTAAGTCTTTTTAAAGCTTTTTAAAACTGACACACCAGTTTGCCTCATGACTGCTTTTTTGTGTGTGCTCATATTAACTATCAAACTGTTAAAAGTGCATTTGCATCTATATGCAGGAACATACCGATATGGAAATGCAACAATGAAACTGAACATGTGGTAAGTCAAATGTGAATGAGGAACATTCATGAGTGAGAGATTGAGGTCATCCTGCATCCTGGTCTTTGTTACAAATGGAGGTGGGGGGGGGGGTTTCAAAGGCTGCCACTGAGCTATTCAATTACCATTCTATCTGCCACACATTTACAAAGTGGTGACATTATTGGGACAGACATCAGTGAAAACAGAGACCCTCTTGAACAAACACATAAAAGCTCAATGAGGTGGGACAAAAAACTGTCTTGTTTTTGATCTCTGAACATCATTATTCATCACGGGTAGAAAAGTCTTGCTGACTGATTGCATGCTGTTAAAATATACATCCCATTTCTATATTGAGTAATGTGGGAGTGGCAGCGAATTATTTCTTATGAGTCACAGATAAGAACCCATTTTGTGCCAAAGGGATGGAGAAAAAGCAGAACTGAGCATTTCCACCCAATTTTGTACTGTAATTATTTAACATCCCTGCACAGCACTGAAAACTGCGTATCAGCCATATATATATATATATATGTATATATAGCTCTCCCATATATGTAGCTCTCAAGCTGGGAAAGGGGCTCCAATAAATCCCAGGAATAACGTCTGAGATCTCTGTCCAGAAGAGCATAATCCTAGGAACAGCTAAGATCCTGCGCAGGACCATCAGGCTCCCAGAGGACCTGAGCTTGAAGAAGACATAAGACCGCCCACAGATATATATACATATGTACGAGATCAGTGGGGGATCAGTCCCACTTTCTATACATTTAATATAGTGTTTCATATAGTACACCTGTATAGTCAGGCTTCAGAGAGTAACAGTGAAGTAGACAATAGGTGCTACTGTAGATGTGAGCTATTCAGCTGTGTCTTACAGGACTGTGCAGACTTAACTAACCTCTTGGCTGTCCTGTTTCTCTTTTGTATATCAGGTCAGTCAAAATGCTGTCCCTGAATGAATGGCAATGAAACACAGTTTTCCGAGATATTATATAGCACCGATAAAGTACATCTTCTAAAGTGATCTTCTCCATTATTTCTCAAAAAGAGTTTGCAACCGAAAAATTTAATAAATTATAATGAAGGGAGTTGCTCACTACAAGTAAAATACTACATGTCCTGTATTTATATAGTGTTTTTCTAGTCATTGTTGACCACTCAAAGTGCTTTTAGGCTTTGCCGTCACCCATTCACCCATACATTCATACATTCATAAACTGATGGCACAGGAGCAGGAGCAATTTGGGGTTCAGTGTCTTGCTGAAGGACACTTTGACATGTTAACTGCAGGGTCCAGGATTGAATCAGGAACCTTCACTGAACAACCGCTATACCATCTGAGCCACAGCCTACTTGCATGATTGCTCCCTACATTAGCTATAAAAGCAGATTAAGAACAAATAAAGATATCCTAACTCTGCAAGCACTGAGAACTATGCAGGACATCTGTGGCAATGAAACGGAGCAAAGGGGCACACATCAATATATTTTTAGTTCTCTCTCGGTTTCTTTCTCGGTTTCTAAAGCATTATACTCATTGGAGTAATGATTGCTTCCATGGTGATGTCAGGAGGGAAAAAAAATCTGTGATGATCAACTTTTCATTTATAATGTTTCTTCTTTAAAGTGTCTCTGATGATTTGTCAGATGCATATTGGTTGTTGTCGAGCCACTGAGGCTCATTTGAATTTCAATCTGCCATGGGCCAGAAGGCAATAAGAAAGGAGAGCGGCAAAAAGTAAGGTAGCGAAGGAAAGTCAACAACAAGTCCAATCACTCATAGATAGGAGTCATTTGTCTCAGTCTGAGGGTTACTCATTCAATTATTCTTTAACCGCTTGCCTTAAAAGAGAACAAAGTATTGATTCATTCCTCTTTATACCATATCAGGAGAGCAGGCTGACAAGGGATGTAATGCTATTTTGAAAGCCTCTGCAAACATACAAACAGTATACTGTAACTTAGAATGCAAAGATAGCATCTCAACTCTGTAACTACTGCTGAAGTCTGTGCCTCATAGTCCACTGAATTTACTCTTTTATGTGCAAAATTTCAAACGACCAATAAATATATACTACATATGAAAGGTGTTCATATGGAAAGGCTGCAGAAAAGCCTCTTTGGATTTTACACAGGAGGCATTTGAAGTTATTCAAAGCCTCGAGAATCAAGTTCTGCGCATTGAATCTATTGTGAGCTTAATGTGAACAAATATAACACAACACAAAAGGATTTGGGCTCCCTGAAGCTGGCAAAGCTCTTGGTTAGTTCCAGAGGGGATGAGAAGGTATGAGAAGTACCTTCATGTTTTATGACAGACAGAACAATGAAAATATGGATTTTAAAGGGCATTTTGTGCATGTCTGCGTGCATTTTTTTCAGCAGTATGTGCATGAATAAGAAAAAAAAGAGAACGTAAGTAGAAAAGAGGAAGAAAGTAAATTGTTCATAGAGAGTGCCAGTTAAACTACTGACTCATGTAAGCCATCCAACTACACACCAGGAATGTCTGGCAATGCCATTGTGTTTGAGCTGCAGTTCAGGCTTTTCACAGTAATCTGTTATTTTGAGAATTTCTAATGTTCTTATTCCTAAAGCAACTGGCAGGTAAAGGAGAACCAAAATGTCAGCTGAGCTATGAAGTCTATTTTTCACAATTTAGACAGTTATTGTTTATACTGACCAGTTGTGTTTGCCTTGATAGTTTTCTTGATTTTGTGCCCTTTCCTTATTCACTCATTGCCACATTTCCAGAGTGTTTTTTCTATACTGCTGTCTCTATCTGTAGGAAACACAGCAAGCCCCAGCCTCAAAAGACTTCTTGTATTAAGCAATTATTTTAGAAAGGACTAAATGTGACTGACTTGTTTTATTGTTTCAGGAAAGAATGGTCTGAAATATTCTTTCCAGAGAAAATTGGAACAGCAGAAAAAAATCTTTGTAAAGACCTGGAGGGAATGAATGCATTTTCAGGTTTCATTACTTTGATAACTGCAGGGAGGCCGTGCAGGCATGTAAATAAATAAAATGACTTGCTGTCTTGTTTGAAATTGAAAATAAAATGCATTTAGAATATCTGAATTATAGCTACAGCTCTAAGAAACAAATAGGTGATGTTTGGAAGAGAACATGAAATTGAAAAATAGAGGGATTGAGTTATATGTATGAAAATTACAAATTATATATAGGCCTAGCAGTGCTATTTCAACTATAGAGTTGACTGGTTAAAAATATGGATATAATATTGAACCACTTTGGTTCAGGGGATATATGCACAATAACCCGAAAAGCAAATTGTGAGTTGCAGTAAATTGCCACTGTGACAACACTGCATTATAATTCAGGCTCTAAAATTGGGCGCCAGACTCCATTTTGTCAGTGTCGCTATATAAGTGAGGTGAGTGGAGACACCTAAGATGGAGAGGAAAGTAATCTGTTGAATGAGACCAATCTTTAAAATAAAATTAATTTTGTTCTCTTTGGCATTGTGCTTTGTTTGCAAAAACAAGGATTTGCAGCATCTCTTGAGACATCCAAGGCCGGTGGTGAGAAAAAAAGAGTTATAATTTACATCACCATAGTCCACATACACACACACATGGGCTAGCGCAAAGGTCCTGTTGCTGCAATTTGTCACCCATTGCTATTCGCTGTCTTCTCCAGCTTGGTTCTTTATGACTCCCTGAGGAGCTCTTAGGCTGTGTGGTTACAAGAGGTACAAGTCCACTTGACAGTCCCTGCATATTGAGAAGACCCATAATAAATGAGGGCCAAGAGCAGTCAGACAGTGAATGGGCAAACCTGACATCAACACCTCCCCTCAACTCTTGAACTCCCAAAAAAGCATGAAAAGGGTGAGTGCATCCTCAAAATTGTCAGGGTCCAGTAGTTTAAATGTCTATTTGATAGGGTCGTTCTGTGTTTTTTGTTTTATTTTGACATTTTGGTTGTGTCTTAATCCCCATGTCCTGTTAAATTTTCTTCCCCTCAGGTGTGTGTGATTCCTTCCCCTCCCTAATGTGTTTCAGCTATGTCCAATCGCCTCCCCCCTCGTTTTGTATTTAAGCTGTGTTTTCCTTTCCTCCGTGCCAGATTGCCTTTTCTGTTTCCTGAGAGTGCTCCAGTGTTGTTTCCTCCTTCAGTTTTCTCGTGTATGATCCTGTTTGTTTTGTTCCTGAGTTTCCTGTTTCCTTGAATTGTACCTTTGCTTGTTAGTCCGATCTCCCCATTTCTGATTAAACGGCTTTGATTAAGAACTTCCCATTGTGTCTCTGCATAGCAAATCCACCGTAGTCTGTAACTCATAAAAATAGCATATAAATTCCAACTACGTATCTGCTTGAATCTGTCCTACAGGAAAATAAAGCGTGTTTCGGTTGATTTGAAGAGAAGATGGACAGAACAGAAGAAAATCTGGATCTTGAACTGCATGCAGAAACACAGCAATTTTGATCAACAACTGATATCATCTTGCTCATACATTATTAATTAAGTAGAGGAGGCTAACTGGTTCTGCACACCATCTGCAAAAAAGCAGTTAGGAAACTTGAATGCATGAAGAGATGAATTTACATATGGGTTTTATAGACTCAATTGATAATCTGGATTTATATTTAGCATAAGGTTGTTCAATTAATGTCAAGAGGTTTTTCAATCGCACTACACTAATTCTCATAATTCCAGTTGGACCATTTAGACAGAAGTCCTAGCCTCTGGGTCTTCAGGCTCACCCTTTTTATTTAACTCAACATTAGCTTTTATATGTGTGAGTGAGCACAGACAGGAACAGCATCACAACAGAAACTACAGCCAGCTGGGAGGGAAAGGTATTACCAAGGAGCAGAAAGGTAAATAAGTATGCAAAACAGCAGTTTACTAAACATATAAGAAATTGCATAAAGTAAAGCTTTGACGAGACCCAAGTGACAGTGCTAATTGCAGCAAGGCACAAACTGGAATCTGTGTGTGTGTTCAACTGTGTGTTTGAATGTGTGAGATATATTCGGAGCACAGGAGGGAAATATGTCTCACCCTGTTTGTCATATCATGTAGGACCTTATAGGGAACACAAGCTGACAGGTGTGTTTAATTTCCTTGCGATAACTGAAAATTGAACATAATGGATAAACAATGACAGGGCTTTTCGTCAACAGTAAATGCTAATGAAGAAGCCTGTGCTCTAGAGGAAACACATGAACTACTGTATATACTTAGATTTGCAAAATCTAAAAATGCTAAGTAGAATGCAAGTTTATTCTAATAATATAAATTATATTACATGTACCTTATATACAATTATATTGTATATAAGGTACAGGCACGAGAAGAAATGTCAAATAAAGCTATGTTTTTTACTATATTGATGATAAAAAAAAAAAAAAGAGACCATTTTATCTTATTGTTAATGGTGTCTTTTATTGCGTGTACAAAAACTTAATTACATTCTAGCTTGAAAAATGTTTGAACTTACATAATGTGTATCCTACTCAGTGCTCTTGAAGGATTATATACCATGGAATAAAGCATGGAAACACTGAAAAAATGGTGCGCAGTTCTCATAATAACACTGCGGGTTTTCACAACCCGGGAATGATCTATTTTCTGAAAGTGTAAATGTAGATAGATGAAAGTGTTTCAGCTGTTGATGCATAACACTGAGGAACATGAATATTTACACAGAGGCTCACATGGGAGCACTTCACCGTGCCGCTGGATGCCAAAAATGCAACCAACTTATTTTCCTCACTTCTTCTGTCAGCCCAGACAGCCCCTCAGTCATTTCTCTTGTAAGACCCCAAACATATCAGTTTTTCCCTCCACAGTGAATATGTTGTACGTCCCTCTCAAGCATCAGAAGCAAGGACTCCACTATTCGCTTGGCCTTGAAAACTTCCTTCAAAGAGACCAAAAAGCCCATTCCATCCCTTAGTGTGTGTGAGCAACAGAGAGCCAATGCGATCCAAGGAAATTCACAGCTTGTCATTTATCCTCGGACAAAAAGCACTCAGCAGAATGAAAGGGAAATTGGGGTGCTTACTGAAGCTGTCGAGAGGGCTTCTAGACAAGCCAAAAATTGCTTCCCTCTTCTTCACTATGCAGCCAAAACATAGCTCAAGCCGCACATCCATTACCAGGCACCACTACGGAACATCTGCAGTACCTTTTCTGGTTTACTGCCAAATAAGCACTGTGTGCACTGCACATCAAAGAAGCAGACTACACTGAGCAGCAGGTGTTTTATTTTAAATCTGCTGCCCATTCACAGCAATTAAGTAGCCATTGACAAGTGCCAGAGTCACATCAAGCACTTAGAGAAATAGCTAACAAATGTCAGTTTCGGGCCGTTTTTTAGGCGAGTATCGAGCCTTCCAAACAGTTTGGTACGATTGCTTTCTATATTCATTGGAGAGAGTCCACCAGCACCCTTGCTTAGAACAAGTGCTGTGCTTTTACCGTTAGCCCTCCTTTCCCACAAACAACTTAGTTCTGGGCAGTCGTCCATTAGAGTCCAAGCACAGACGGGGAGAGAGAGGGTGCATGAGCCATTTTCTACAGCATGCTACATCCCAGGCCCTCATCTTGTGCGTGCTTGGTCGACTGCCGGACAAACTACCAATCCCAAGACCTGTTCTGTGCTGTCCTCTTCAGCAGTCAAACAAGTCTGGTGATTGGCACCCTGCAATCCATTTCATCATAACTGCACTCTACATCTGTGTTAGGATATTTTGTCATTGTCGCGAGCTTTGATGAAATCCAAGCGGGGAAAACAAGACAGTTTAAAGATCTGTAATCTGTTATATGTATGCTGGAACCGTGTAGCAAAGTAAATGATTGATGGCTCAGTGTTTCCACATTCATGTCAAGTTGGTTTCTATGTATTTTTAAAAGAGAAGAAATGGTTCTTTGGGCTTCTGGGCAAACACATCTTGTGCTTTATGTATGTATCATGCGTCCCTGCATATCATGCATGAGCTTGATGATGGAGTAGCAGCATGTCTGGAGGTCTGTCTAGAGGTGGGAGCGCAGCATAATTCTTACAGAGAAGCCAATTAGCAATTTCAGCAGTTGCTTGTTGAACCAGCACGTTGCAGAGGTCTCTGTTAAATTAAAATACTAATGCACAATTGCCATAAGCGGGCCAGAGTGCTTGTAAATCACATTGCAGCCACTTCAAGCAATCAGACAGAAGACATAGTGCTAAGAAAAAAACTCTGAATACAAGTTTTACAACAGAAAGCCTAGTCTTCTTCGAGAAATATTCACCTAAGGTTGTACAAACATAACACGATTTGTTTCTCATGTTATTTTGTTTGATCTGATTCCTTTGTATGATTGCCATTCGCATGGAAAATCATTCAGCTCTTGAGTGAATGAGCAGGAACAGTACTCCAAAGCTCTGCAGACATGCAAAAGCACACCCAAATCACAACCTAAATCTCCATTATTTATAAGCTGTCCAGCCCTCAGCAATCACATTTGGTTGAAATATAGCTCCAAAGTAAATGAATTCCTGTAACACAACAGTGTAATTGTCCTTCTTTATGTGTTGAAGCCACAGTTTCATTCACTTCCTGCTAGTGTGAGGATATCACTGGCATATTTGATTACATATTCGAGAACATGTAATGAGAAAGATAGTCAGCTAAAGTCCAAGATCTAAGCTGAATCTGCAGAATGAAATTTATGTGCAAGGCTAGAAATTGAAAACAGGGTGCTGACAGCAATGGTCCGAGCTGTACCACACTGCTGTGCTCTCTACAACTTTGGGAGATTGTGTTAGTAAACAGCAAGTTTAGCGATTGTGTCTATTTTAATGATCTCATTAGAAAGTCATATTTTGTCAGCACTCCGTACCCACTGAATCTGCATGAAATGGTGGAACTACTCAAAACTATAGCCAGTTTCAACCACTAAGCCAATAACCTTGTCTCCACGTACGTATCAATCTGACTGGTGCCTCTGTCACCCTGCCTGTCTGGTGTCTTCCTATAACTAAAGAGAATGTGCGCAAGATGGAGCTTGCACTACTTTGTCTGACTTGTTCTTATATGAAGAGATTCACTATAGCGTCAGTGAGGGTGAATCCGCTCCAGGGTTGACATTTAATCCATGCCAATTTATCACCCATCCCAAAGTGTATTACTGGGTGGTATATTTCCTCAAAGTGGACGCGTGGTGCAGACATAGCAAGTGACAGGTGCTTTTAATTATTTCGTTATTTGTTTTTTTCCTCGGGTACATGAGAGACAGCTTGAGTTGCACAGGGCTGTGAGATGAGCTTGTTTATATTTGAATAAAAATTAGAGGTGATTCATAAGGAAATTATTATTTTCACCTTTTATGGCTGCATGGAGGTCGGCCAAGTTTGCTGTTGTGCAGAGATATAGACATGAGGCATATCGTGAGGAAACGAGCATTCCAAAGTTTCTTGAGCGATTCATGACTTTATTGGCTGCGTTTAGAGAAAAGTTGATGATGGCTTTTGCTTGAAGAGCTTAAGGCCAGTGTACAAGCAGAAGCATTTACTCCTTGTATAGGAAAGAGGCTGTTCGTAAAAAAAAGCAAATTCTAACAGGAGTTGTCTGTGTTCAGAGAGCTAAACCTGTCAAACATGATATTTCCCCAGGATCATTGCCAGCCCCTCAGGAGCACTTACTGCACCTCCTATGATGATAAAAACACAGGTTGTATAATTTTGCATGCTCTCATCTCCATCAATAAAGGTTATAAATGGTAGAAGTTAGGGCCTTAGGGTTCTTTTGAGACAATCCCTGTAAAGGTGGAATATGTGTGGCTTGAGAGAAAGTTTTGTCCCAAAAACTCATCTCAAGTTATCTCAGTATAAGGAACAACTATATCTGGCGTATTCTGCCACTGAATATGGAGCAAGCCATAAACCTAAAAGTTCAAAAACAGCTCATCTTGAGTAAAGGAAAACTTCTTTTGTTGTTGTTGTTTCAAATTGTTTACATGACTGAAAGAATGAGATTGCGAATGAGCTTCCTTCGCAGGGTGGCTGGGCTCAGCCTTAGAAATAGGGTGAGGAGCTCGGACATCCGGGAGGAGCTCAGAGTAGAGCCGCTGCTCCTCCGCGTTGAGAGGAGCCAGTTGAGGTGGTTCGGGCATCTGGTCAGGATGCCTCCTGGACGTCTCCCTGGGTAGGTGCTTCGGGCATGCCCATCCGGGAGGAGACCCCGGGGCAGACCAAGGACACGCTGGAGAGATTATATCTCTCGGCTGGCTTGGGAACGTCTTGGTGTCCACGGGAGGAGTTGGTGGAAGTGGCCGGGGAGAGGAGCGTCTGGATCTCCCTGCTCAGGTTGTTGCCCCCGCAACCTGGACCCGGATAACGTCAGAAAACGAAACAAAACGAAACCGTTTTGCTTTTTCTTACTCGCAACTCTAGGGCCTCCTCTGTTCATGACCCATCAGTTCTGCTAAGACTTCTAAGGAGCCATTCATCACCATGGCTGCACTTTAACCTGGAGATAGATTTCTTCTCCCCTTACCTACTCATCAGTCACCATGGGCTACTATGCATACCCAAGCAGGCAGCAGAAGGTGGGAAAGGCCAAGCAATGCCATTCACAAGGCTAAGTAGGCACTTGCAGAATGCCTATAAGAACAAGAATGTTTACTATTGAGGGGCTGATTTTGCAAATGAGAACTAAATCTATATCTTGGAATGAGCAAAAATTGATAAATAAACCCAGCAATCAGAAAACAAGGTTGTGATGATACAGAAAAGGACTTGGCTGAAGTGGGAAAAATTCTCTCCAAGAGAGTCACCTCTTAGAGTTCACAGCAAAGTCGTTCAAAGTCAGTCGCCTTATTAATTTGATGATATTGCTAAGGGGGAAAACAAGAAATTGTCAATAAATTGTGCAAATGGAGGTAAGCTTGGTCCACAGTGACGCAAAACAATGCAAGGCACAACGAGGGAAACCTGAGAGAGTTGAGAATATAGGGGAAAAGAGAGAAGAAGAAAGGAGCGGTGATGCAACAGAGTAGAAAGAGCAAAAAATCAGGGAAGGGAAGCAGAGCAAGCATTAGAGAGAAAGACGGTGTGCACACACCTACAGTACAGTGTTGCGAGTCACTGACAGCTCCACAGAGAGGATACGGGGCGGTTAAGGATTTTTTGTCGTGTTGTCGGCACAGACAGAACACAGTGGCTGGTGCGGTTGAGTCAGCCAGTGCCAGGTGTCCCTTTGACACAGGCACCCACCCACTCCCCTTAATGACTCGGTGGGAGGAGGGGGGAGACGGAGAGAGCGGCTGCACCCTTCCAATTAAAACCTCTAATTAATCAGTGCTATTTAAAGAAGTTCATTCATCCCCAGTGGCAGAAAGCATGCTGATGAGAGAAAAGATGAGCAGAACATCTTTGCTCTGATTTACCTTTTTTCTAATTTGCCCTTTGGTGTTGCTGCTTTCTTTCCATAACTATGGTAAACAGCTGTCACAGTTCTGTCAAATAAAAGCATCAGGCTCCCGAAGAATACTTTTTTTTTTTCTCATTATTCATTTTCATGTTTCATGACACAATTATATGAAATAAAACTTACTTTACCAGGCTTTTTAATCAAGGTCAGACAAAGAAATCATGTACATCTTTTCTCTGAAATATAGTAAGCAATCAGGTGGTCTGTGATTAAATATAAGCACACTAAATATACGACATATGATAAAAACTGTATACATTTCTAATAATATATTTATCATATTTAGTATACGTTATTATAGTCTTTAAGAGTATTAGTTTATAAAATAGTTATACAGATTTTTCTATTAATAAATGCTCTGATACTGTTTAAAAAACGATCTCACCCAAATGTTTTCATGCTAACCATGTTTGTTCATGTTCATGCATTCTCAAGTCAAAATTCCTATATTTCCCGACTGTTCACTTGTGTGGTTGACTTTCATAAGGACTATGCATCATTTTCAAAACTCCTGCAAAAAAAGAAAGGAAAGCAAGTGTCAGCAAGTTCCCACAAAATAATATGCGTTTACAACGAAGTGCTGAATGAGACGAGAGGTAAAATAATGAGTCAAGTCAAATAAGGAAAAAGAATTCATAGGATGCCATGAACCTTCCATGTACAAAGCTGGCTGATATGCAAAATATTTTATCTCTGATAGAGTCTCCCTGAGCACACAAAAGCATTTCATCATAGGCCAGAAAACATTTTGCTAGCCTTCAGTTTCTTTCTGTGAAAAGAACTCATTAGCTTCTCTTGCCCTCAGTTGAGCCTCCCAGGCAGAACTTCCTCTCAGGCTGAATACGAATCCCACTTCATTCACCGAGATTAGGACATACAAATCCGCAAACACAGCCAAACCCATTACCATCTCAAACCTAAATCAAATATAACTTGATTAGCTGAACTTTTAGGGGGCACCGCGTGGCCTAAAGATGTGCCACCTGAACAGAACACAACATTGTCTCAGCTTTGCGGTCTTTTATCTTGCTCTACAAATCTGGTTATGATAAAAAACACATTGCACTAATGTTGCTTGTACTGATTTTGGACAGTATCTCATTGGTCAGCAATTGTTTCTGCTCTACACTATGAAATAACCTGCCTTAAAACTACAAAAGGTAAGGTCGAACAGAGTGTGTTACCGTGTTCCCTGAGTTTTGTTTGTATTGAAGTTACACTGGCTTTGTGATATTTTACAGAACAATACTCAGGGAAAAGTCATTTTTTATGAAATTACAAGACCAAATTTAAAAGTGACCTTCAAGCACATGTGCCCCCTTTTCCACTGATGCTCCCCTCAGTTTAGAATTAAGTACAAACCTTTTGGTCTGAACTGTGTGCACACTCATCCATTATTAAGTGGTTGGCCGTTTGATTGAGGTCAAGCAGGTGCTGAGTTGTGCTCATTTACCAATGATTATATTTTGTGTTCTTCTCTGCTCTTATGTAAAGAGAAGAATGTCTTTTTAACAAGTGTTTATAAAAAAAAAAGTGTAATTTCTCAAAACTTAAATCAAGTTATAGCAGAAGAAATTTTATTCGTGTAGCACCTTTCATACAAGAAAGTGCTTTACAACAAAAAGATTACGGGCACAAAGCATTTTAATTAAAAAAAACAATCATAAAAAAGATAAAAACAGTGACATAGAATGTGAAAATGATTAAAAAAATAAAGATAAAGAAGAAAAAACACCTAAAGCTAAGATACTGATAAAAATAAACAGATGAGAATTAAGACAAAAGGCTAATCATTTGAAACAAGGTTAAAAACACAACACAGACAATCATGAAATGAAGTTTAAAGAAGAAAAAAAAACTTTTGTTGGAAACTTCCAACAAACCATATTGTTCTTGAGGACAAATAGTGAGCGAAGGAATTTACACACAACGTACTCCCTCACACGTTCCTTCTGTATGTATTGTAAACTAAGCTGTCAGTATAAGTTATGTTATGCCCATCATGCATGATTAACCATCCCAAAGTGTTTTCAAGTTAAGCGAAGGGAAACAAAACCCACAGTCGTCGTTCTGTGCGAAAATCCATTCACATTTTATCTGTAGCTTATGTGAGGCTCCGGTGAATAGGCTCTCATAAAGAGTAATTGTAAGAGTGACTACTTTTGAAGTTTAAAATTTCTCTCCTTTCACTTGAAGGAAAAAGACACATACAGGAGATTTTGCACTAAAAAGAAAGCAACTTTGTATATCACTGTAGAATATTCAATTCTGTATAATCACTGCTTTTACTGTTGGAAGCTACTTGGAGCAGGATTGTCTTCATATAAACAAATATCAATCACCTTCAATCAACCGTCAAAAGTGTTCACACAGTTCTGATAAAGGTGATCACCGTCAGATAAACGTCTTTGAATTTTGCTGTGTAATATACTTTTAAAACTTGGTGCTGACTTTCCCACTCACTGGCTCAATGGCAGTGTTTCAGCATATCGTAATCAGGACATCGGTCTACTCTCTGTGCCAGAAGGGGAAGGCACTGAGATGTTTTGAGGTATTTGGGATAACCGCTCAATGAATACAGTGTCAGAGTGTGATTAAGAGATGGTTAAATTGGGCTGCACACAAATATCAGAGTACCAGAATTTCTTAACATCCTTGGAATAGCAATACTCGACCAGCCAAACCTTCACTCTCCTGGCTGTGAATCATAGACCACAAACCTAAATAATGACTGTCATGTCACCTTTCATTGGGTAATAATAACATAATAATAATGCACTAATATAGAGGAATTCCAGTTGCAAGTTTATTAAAAATCCATGGCTTTAACCTACTGTTTTTTAATTATGTAATAATTAACAGCGTTAATTAGATATCCTTAGTCAATTAATCCACAAATAGTTGATTTACAAGATTGATTGATTGGCTTACAATTGACTTAATTGATATCAATTCATTAATGACTTGGTATGTAATTCAGATATACTCCTTATTAATTGCTGATGTGGTAAATATGATTTCATGGCCTCGTTTCTCATGAATCATTAACTCATAATGTTTTGTGCATTAGTTAAGCATTAATGAATGCTTGTGAGTGCACCATTATTGTTTTTTAGTACCAAAAAAATAATACAAAAAATTTGTAGATCCACATCCTGATCCAGTTTTTCAGCAGTTATCCTGCTCAAAGACAACAGACACCTATAGAAACATGCTTTCCTCTGCTGAGGTAAAAATATTGATAAAGATGAAATACATGTGAGTCTGGTTTAGGGTCTGACGCAACAAAAGTGGACGGTGTAGTTCTTGGTGAAGGGGCCAGTATGAGTTTTCCACAATACATATTGATTGAAATTGTGAATAGAATTTGGAAAAATGAAGAAAAAGTATTAGCATTCAAAAATGAATATTTGGAAATCTGAACTGCTATCTACTTGAGTGGAATTCAGATCATCATCTTTGGTTATCGCCAACCCTGTGTGGCCGCTGTCTTCATAAACTGGTGAACAAGCAGGAGCCCATGCAGATCAGACAATCAGATCGGAACTAACACCTGAGGAATGTCAATGCTGCATGAACAAAGACCAGTACATCTACTGTGCTCAGTTGGGTAATTCCTTAATAAACTGTCCTATTCGGGGAGGATGCAGACTACTGCAGGCAAGTCCAGCCTCACTATCCAAGATGACACTACAGCAGTTCACTCGGGTCACCCAAACTTCCTCCTCTCGCTCTTCCAGCCTTCAAGCATCAATTGATTCTGGAGCGGGCACAAATGTGATTGACTATTGTTTGGCGGCGGAGTTCAGACTGAGCCTCTAGAGTCTATACTGACCATGACAGCCTAGGATGGCAGAGTCCTGCAATGTTGTGCATCAGTCATTGATGGTATTGTTATCATGTCAGAGATAATAAAAGCATCAGTTTCCATCTATATAACGCACCTCAACACCCTTTGGTTTTGGGGTATCCCTTGCTGATGTTACATAGCCTGCTACATAACCAGTAGGTTAATTGATAGGCAGTTGGGTAACTTCGTATCTTGGAGCAAAGAGCATGATAAGACCTGTTTTAGAAACACCTGGAGGGAAATTATGGTTTCAAAACAAACCCTCCTAAATTACAAGACGCACAGGCATCATCCTATGCAGAGGAGGACCTCTTTCCAGACTTATCTTTGGTCCCTTCATGCTATCTGGATTTGAAGGAGGTATTTAATCAGACTAAGGCCACCTCATTACCTCCACACCGTCCATATGATTGTGCTATTGACTTATCGCCTTGTGCTACCCCGCCCAAGGGCTGACTTTACTCCCTGTCGGCACTGGGACAGCAAGCCATGGAAGATTACATCAAAAGAGCTCTTGAGGCTAGAATTATCTGGCCATCGTCTTCGTCGGTCGGAGCAGGGGTTCTTCTTTGCGGGAAAAAAGGATGGTTGCATGAGACCCTGTATTGACCATCTGGGCCTCAGCGATATGACTGTGATTTTGTTCATTTCTTCTGGTTTTGATCTTTTAAAAGATTTTTACAAAGTTTGATCTAAAGAATGCTTACCGTCTATTTAGAATAAGGGTGGATAAGGGTGAAAAAGTGGATGGCTGCTTTGAACATGCCCAGCAGTCATTATGAGTAGCTGGTAATGCCTTTTGGTTTAACCAATGCACCTGCAGTGTTTCAAACATTGGTAAATGATGTTCTTAGAGACATGTTGAATAAGTTTTCTTTTGTTTGTCTTGATGACATTCTTATCTATTTTCCAGATATTAATTGTCATGTCTCCCATGTTTGAATCAAAGTATTGAAAAGATTTCTCAAGTATCAGTTGTTTGTTAAAGCAGAAAAGTGTGAGGTCCACAGACCTTCAGTCCCCTTCCTGGGTTATGTCTTCACTGAATGTAAGGTCCAATTGGACCCTGCTAAGATAAAAGCAGTTAATGATTGGCCAACTCCTACCAGCAGGAAGGAGATTCAGAGGATTTTGGACTTTGCTAATATTTATCGCAAGTTTATTTGAAACTTTAGTGCTGTGGCTGCCTCTCCTCATGCCTTAACCTCTTCTAAGTTGTAGTTCTCCTGGTCTCCACTAGTGCATCGGTCATTCCAGAGTCTAAAAACGTCTCTTCACCACTGCACACACTTCATCACAATAGCTGCTGGATATTAAGGTGGCCTTAGATGAATGGTGTCACTGGCTGGAAGGGGCCGTCCTGCAGTTATTGGTTTTGGCTGACTACAAGAACTTGGAGCACTTGAAATCTGTAACTTATTGGGTTCTAACAATGCGAAAGCAGATGCTCTTTCAAGACTGTTTGATAACTCTGAGACACTTCAGGAAACTACCATCTTGCCAGCTACTTGTGCAGTCGGGGCTATCAGCTGGGCCGTTGAGAACCAGGTGTTGGAGGTTCTGTGAAACTGAAAGACTAAACCCAGAATCAGAAGGAGGTTTAAGATGTATGGCCTCTCAAAACCCTACTTCCTTGTCAAAGGTGTTCTTTTGGATTAATGCTTACAACACTCTTCCCAGCACTTCCACAGGATTTCTCCGTTCCACTGTGTTTTTGTGTATCAAATTCCAACCAACTATATACAGTATATCTGCTGTCCAATGTACAGTACGTTTGAAAGTTTGATTAAAACATAGTGGTTTTGTTTTGTCTTCCTTAAAATAGCACTCTTGCCTAATACCAAACTGATTTTATGGGGAATCGCAATGAGTGAAAGACAAAGGGAGATGCTTTTCCAGTTTGTTTTATTTGCCATTTTCTCACATACAGGACAAAAGCAAAAATTGGGCATTTTTCAATTTTCCACATCTACCTGTCTTGCATGAGAAGCCATATATCAACCCTAAAGAGTATTGTTACTGTAAAGGCCTCCAGCACATTGATGTAAATTTAATTCTGAAAAAAAAGAAAGGAAATCAATTCTGTTTGTCTCAGATAATTACAAAACTCATTGCACTGATCATCGCCGCTTATATAGGATTTTCTATAATATCAATATATCAGCACCTTAAAGCTGACAACTGAGTGCTGCAGTTTCATCACCAAATACATCAAATGAAATACTTTTTAATTGGCGAAACTTATTACAGGCTGTTTGGATTTACATATGCAGAAAGCCACCAATGTGGCAGGAACAAGCTTCAACAGAATGGGTGCAAGAAGAGCGAAGTTGTAAACAGATAGAACATGAACGTGAGACGCTATTCTGAGGTACTTTTATTTAAAAATCTACAATACAGCTTTGTGGAAACACTTACAAAACAGTTGCAAAACTTGGATGTTTATGTATGAACATGCAGCAGTTGAGTAGGTGCTGCACAAAACATTTGTTTATTATTCAGTGACTGTCCTGCTAATCTCGTGAATTGTCTTTGCGAAAGATTAAATCGTATCATAGGCTATAAGACCGCACAGAACTGTTACAAAGCTCAAAGGTTTCCCTCTGTCTTTGTCTTGTATCCCCACTGCAACCTGCTGGAAGATCAAGTTCTTAAATCTTTAATCACCTGCGGTGCAGTAGGCAGAGCAATATTTGCTTATTTTGTAACACCAGCTACCATAATAAAACCGTTATCTGTATCATTTACGGATAGACATGCAAAAACACAATCCTTGCCAGAGGATGTTTGCTGAAAACACTTTTTATGTCAATGATAACAGAAGGATCAGCTGACCTAAATTGATCGTTCATCAGGTTGTTGCTCATTATCAAGCATGTGACGACATCAGTAGGTGTTAAAGTAGGTCAGTGAAGTGAAAGATGAGCATGATTAGCTTTAAGACAGATATTATCAGGGACTGTGAACCCCACATGCACATCAGGATCATCTAAGGCCTAACAAGAAATGATTTAAAGGCACAGTTAATCCAGCAGCAGCCATCACTACATGTTCTCACGGGATGTGTTTACCAGGTTATGAACAGGTTTTTGGATTATTTGGATTATGTTTTGCACGTGTAAACTGTCATGATTTGGGGTTAAATATATTAACTCTGGTGTCATGGTTTTAAGTTTTTATCATTATTGTTATTGTTTTTTGTTCCTGTTTATTACTTGTTTTATCATTTCTAGATTGGTTTCCTGTTACTATTTTAAACTTCTTTGTATGCCTTGTTTTGAATTACACTTCCTCCCTTTCTCTTTTCCCCGCCACTTGTTTAGCCCAGCTCTGATCTCTGTGTATTTTTGTCCCACCCATATCAGTTAATGTGTCCCACACTGCGTTTGCCTGTTTGTATCTTCGACTTAGAGTTTTCACTTGTATTTCTCTACTAGTGTTCTCTTACTGTTTTTTGTTTTTTTTAATTTCATTTTATTTTGTTGTTTTCTATTATGAATTTATTACCAGGTTTGGACATTCACCTGCCTTTTTAAGTTGTGAGTTTGCATTTGTCAATAAATCCTGCATTTAGGTCCAACGCTGTCTTCAGTGTTATTGGCAAACCATGACAGTAAAGCATCTAAAATCTATATAAGACCTGGTTATCCAAGTTTATGAAACAGCTGGCGATTGGATTTTGCTACTAGAAACCAGGCTACTGTGCCCAGTGAACACTGTATTCAGGTTTCTGTACCATGTAATTCAGGGCCAAGATGGTTATAAAATCAAACATAGCTGCAGGAAAACCGAAACCAGACACCTTAATACTGTTATGATCCTGTATATCCGTTGTTTTTTTTATTATTATTTCTCACAAGAAAGTGGTGTGTTTTCTTTTTGTTTTTTCAGCAGAATAGATAAGTCAAGTAAATGAAGGTTATGGAGATTGACCATTAAGCTATGCATGATAATCTTAATAGAGCTGGAGAAAAAAATATGGGATACAATAAACAGTGTCCTGCTAACATCTTCTTGCTAACGTATCTTTCCAGAGCTTTCTGCAGGATGTATGTTAATGTTGTGAACAGGTTAGGTTAACTATCTTTACTGTACGTTTTAGAAGTGGTAGACGACTCATAATCTACTGTTACACCCATCTGTGTGGACGCAAACCTTCGAGCATGTTTCTTTTCCATCCGCCTCCCATTCATGATGCAACAGGTGTAGTCACAACCCATTGTCATGTGGCCAGGAACGTGCCACACCTTGTTGATCCCACATCAAGCACTACAGCAGCTGTTTGATTCTCTAATATACAGTATGATATTCGACATGGATTATCCCTTTAATGCATTTTAATGTCCAATCAGGCAGAGCTTAAGGTGGCATGTAGTCTCCCCACTGCAAGCAGGAACAAGACGCTGGCTGTGTCCAGAAGCCCTCATGAAAAGCTGACCTTTAACGCATCTTGACACAAAAGGCTTTGCATGCAAATGAAGATCTGAATCCTCAGTCATCTGAACAGCCAGCCAATACCACGGTATGCTTCTGTTGGATGCTTTATTGGCTGACCGGGAAAACACCATCATTTCCCACCACTAATTTCGTTCATTTTAATCTGAATTATGACCGAGTCATTCAGATTAAACCTTGTGTTTAATTTCACTTTCATTGTCTCTCCTCCTCCTTGTGGTCTGTTGTATGGTAATACAAAAGAGGGGCACATACTAATGTGGGGTTATTTAATTAGTCATTAGAAGCAGTATGGTTTTGAAGCCTGTGCAATTCAATCAGGTATGCAAATAAATGCCATATATTGAAAACACAATTATGCAGACGGTTAGACAGTTAATGGCTGATTTATGGCACTTCCAGAAGAAGTGGTGCGACAGTGCCACCTAGTGAGAATGAGCTGCATGTACTCTGATCAGTTCATGGACATTATAAACTCATCTCCCTCCCCCTTGATGGAAGCGTTTCCTCTTCTTCCTCCACTGAAACAATGGCAGTTAAGAGGAAATCATGTCCTGTGCGCACACAACAGAAACAACACATGCAGCTGAATAACCACGATTATGTATTCAAACAAAAGTCCGTCACATATCAGAGAAACGTAACGTTTCAAATATGAAACTCACAATTCATTAATAACTGTTCAAAGAGCTTTCATTTGCAAAACCTCAATTTTGCCATCCACTTATTGCCTCATTTAATAGTACATAGCCATATATTTGTTCTTCTGAGGCCACAATTTTAAGTTTTTCAACAGCTTCAATTAACATATCATTATGTTCCAAGTATTCACTAAATTGTCTGGGGAGTGTAAAATGTATGAAATTAATCATTATTGGGGACTAAATAATGTCATTAATTAGAGTCATTAATCTCTAAAGTCTTAACATAAGTACTTTGTAGATCCCAAACCTGTTAAATTTATTAAGAAATTGTGCAAAAAGTTTGTTTTTAAATATTTATTTATCCAGAAATGACAAAACCACTTCTAACTCTGAAATGTGTTTTACATTTAATGTCGTGGAGAAAAAAAAAAAAAAAAAAAATTGTTTACACATATTGGTTTTAACCAGAAAGGCACCAAATACACAGAAAAAAAAAAACAAAAAAAAAAACAGAATGTGGATCAACACACTGAAGGTGGAAAGTAAATCCAAACATTAACAACATAATTACAGACTTTAGTTGTCTTTCATATGTGACTATCTTTACTTGAATGGTTAAAAGCTAATAAGACATTAGTGGTGTAGTGAGAGCTAGAATATATATTATTTATTACTTAAATACAAAAGCCCTAATATAGCACATATTACTTACTCCCTTTTGTGGCTCCAGTCTGCTGACTGTGTCCAAGGAGAACGCGAGCAATGTGAGTACATTCTTAAAACAAAGTACAACTTCTGTCTGAAACTTTATTCATAGAACGTACACATTCAATAAATTATCTCATCTTAGTAAAGTTTTCAGGCTGTTTTCCGGTTTTAACTATTAGAGGACATCTATATCCTTGTTGCAGCTAAGGTGTGATTGTCTGAACGTGTTTGTACGGGATTTTCCCCGAGAGAGCCATCTGCAGCTTTGGTCTCACAACCTGCTGAAAACCAAAAGTGAAGCGTTCAGAGGAGGTCACTCAAGATCCGACCATGACCAAAGTGTCGGTGCTATACGTCTTCACACATGCTTTAGGTTCAGCGGTATAGTGGGCTGCCAGAGCAGCTCAGGTTTTTTCACAAAAAGTAGCTGAAGAGGTGAGGTAACCTGCTCCTAAGTATTACTGGCAATAACAGTGTAAAGATGGCAGCATCACTCGTCTTCCTGCCCCTTTTCCATGTCGTCCCCTCATATTTGGAAGGTAATGCCTTATGAGACTCTAGAACGAGGCAATACCTCGTACCGTGATGACGCACGCGAAGCTTTCTATTCCAAAAAAAAAAAAAAAAAAAAAAAAAGACGTTGACATGATATAGTAAAAAGTAAAATAACCTTTTGTGCTTTAGGTAACTGGTACTACAATATTGTAATGTACGACATGAGGAGCATCCCGTTAGCAACGTTCCTCTGCCCATTTGAGGCACCTCTCGCAAGAGTTCAAAGCACTTCTGCCAGATCCCCTTCTGGATACACCAATGGTCCCGCCCATCATGCTCTGGCTTCCTTTTGATTGGTCCCATTGGAAGAACTGCACACAGTTTAATGAAGTCATCCTTTCTGTTTTCTCTCCCTCTTCAGTCTTTTCATTTGTTTAGTGAGATGGCGACGTAAGACGTAGGTATGTAGCCTTCGTCCCCATTGTTCCGGCGGACACGTGTCCAGCCATCCCCTTTGTCCTCCTCTACTACGGCCAGCACCTCCCCCTCCTGCATAGAGATGGTCCCTTCACTGGCACCTGTGAGCGACAAAAGTGAGATGGCAGGAAATATCATTGCAGTGAAAAGTACTTGTGTAAAGAGCAAAATCACAGACACTATTAGGATATTAAAACATAATTATGTTATCACTAGAAACTACATTTGCTATTACCTCAATAATTTTGAAAATATATGTCCATCCAGCACAAAGATTTTTTTTACCTACAAGACATCATTAATAGGTATAAATAAGTCATATTTCTGCGGTGGTCATTGACCTGAAGTTGAGAGGAAACAGAGCTCATCAAGGCATCTGATCAAGGACGCGTCCTAGCTAACGGAGTTCACTCGCTACGTGCCTCATCATACACGTGGGACAATCTGACAGTCAGCTAATGACATACCGGGGAAATTGTACATGGCTGTGCACTTCCCAATAGGAGCGGTTAGTTCCTCGTCCTCGAAGTCGTCATCGAACTCGGCGTAGATGGCCTGGGAGGGATCAGGTGTGCTCTCATCAGAGTGAGCTCCATCAGGGCTGCAGAGTCAAAACACACAGGTTACTTGTGCAGAGAGAACGACAACTATAAGTAGAACTTAGTATTACCTGTGTATGTCATGGGCTCCATTGTTATTGAATGTGTGAGTTTTGTAGCGCAAAGTGTCTCCACGACCTCCTGCCTCAGCCAGCCACATCTACAACAGAGAGAAAAAAATCTAGTGCTTATTGTGAGATGATGCATGTCAGGCGACTGCAGTGCAGAATTCAATGTGTTAATCTTTCTGTTATTTGGCTTCACTAACCCTAACAATCGCAATCGTGCCTAAACAGGCACGCACAGCCAGTTATCCACTCGGCAAGTCAACCCAGGATTTCCTAAAGCTATCTGTGAGCACGTTCACATGGAAGACACTCAGTTTGAAGCATGACCAGTTACAGATAGGACATGTTTGCTGGTGTCACAGCAGACAAATACCAGGGGAGTCGAACATAAATGCTAGGCTGTGACACACTTGCAGCTGCCAAAAGACCAACAAAAAGAATTGCTAAATGTCTGAATGCAAAAACTATTATGCAAAAGATATCACTGGCCCATCATTAGGGCATGTTTAGATCTATGCTTGATTTATATTTATGTATATGGGCCTTATCCTAATAAATTATTGAAATCAATAGCTCTGCTCTTGGGTCATGTGTTTTATACAGTTTTAGACCTTGCAATTTCAACTGCGACTCCAGAGAATTGATCAGTAAGTGGTCCTTGTATTTTGTTGTGTTTTTCTCTTATCTCGAACATTAAGCGATAAGAGAACTGGTGGCAGAGAACGGGTTAAGACTGATGTCTGATGAGCTGATTAGCTCATACTGTAGAATTTAAAAGGCCCTTATGACTTTTACATATGGTGTCTTGTAATTTCTTAAATCTACAACAGAGCCTGGATCTCTAGGTTAAACAATAACTTCAATAATATGGATAAACGACCGCGGTCGAGATTACCTCGTACTTGTTGACCTCTCCTCGAAGCCGCTCTATATTTTGGGCCGTCTGGCTGATTTGGGATGCAAGGCTAGCGGGGTCTCCCATTTGAGGGTTTTTTTCATATACATCTTTCATCTTCCCCAGAGCCTCACTGAGAAGAGGAGAGCGAGAGAGTAACAAGGGAGGAAAGGAAAGTGACTTTCAGTTAGAAATTGCCTGACGCACGCACACGCACACGCACACACACACACACACACACCACAGAGTCATGCACAGTCATCTGAGCTGAATATTATTTCACAAAGAGATGGTTATTGATTGGCAGAAAGATATCCACATATACATCCAAACACACCTCTGATCCACTTCCTTTTGCAATTCTTTGCCAATTTCTTCTAGTTTCTGTTGTAACCTCTTCCTGCGCTGCTCTGGCGGAAGATGGGCAAAATCCTCAGTCACTGTAGGCTACAAAAGTTCACAGGAAGGGCGGGTCAACTCTGTACTTGGGTGTCACACTCAAGAGTTTAAAACTGCAGTAATGTTCGTAAACAGAACAGACACCTCAGGAGGGACACAGGACTTCTTTAATGCCCACTCATTTAAAAACACCCATAAATGCAATTCAGCACGCATAATTACTTTACACTGGCAAGAGTGTTTAAAGGGACAGTTTGTTTTTTTGAAGTGGTGTTGTGAGAAGTCAGCATGCGACTTCAGTGCTTTAAAACGACATTTCAGATTCAACAAAGTCACAGAAAAACACCAAGTGGCTGATTGATGTCTTAAGTCGGGTAAAATCTAAGGTTTTGTAAAAGGCGGCTTTGGAGAGCAATATAAGGGCTTCGATTTCATGGCAGAAAGAAGGCTGAAAAATTATTTCAAATAAAGATTACACTTGAATAGGTATTGATTTTTTTTTTTTTTTCCTTTTAGGTGCCCCTTTTGTTTTTTAGTTTTCTGAAATGTGTTTTGCCACTTCCCCCATCCAAAGCAGAAAGAACACAGCTCAACTTCCTAGTCCTGCTGTCGACTGCCATCGACTGTAAGTAATACACTGACAATGGATGAGCACCTCACACAACCCCACAACTAAAACCAAACCATCCCTTTTGTTCAACAATAAAATAGTGGATGGAAAAGGTGACCCCCAAAGGTGCTTAAAACTATTTCGAAACTGAGTTATGACTTGATTATTTTCCTCTTGTCCTCCCTAACGGTTCCTCTCTTTCTCCACCACCAGGTGGCCACCTCTTCAACACAAAGCACAAGCAGTTTGTCAAAAACTGGCTGTCGCTTGTTCCGTTGTTTGAACACAAAAAACTCCCAACGCAGTTATACACATAAAATTACAACATCACATGAGCCATTGTAATGGAAAGGTGGCCATCTTTATGTCACCCAACTGAGACCCCCACACCAGCTTTGTTGCCTATATTACCACAGTTTTCTCAGGAGTAAACTTCTGCAAGAAAGAGAAATAGTGCCCGTGTAGATGTTTTTATGAATAAACATTAATAACAAATAAAGCCATTACATGTGGTCAGATCTAAATGTTTAGGTGAAACAGTTTACAGTCTCATTCTTCACTCAGAATTCACTCAGACTTGCAGAAGCAGTAACACTGAATGAAGTGAAGCCCTGATGAGAAAAGGTCTCGTGGCCCCCAAACCTTTTCCTCTGGTGACTCACCGATCTCCTGAGTGTCCTGAAGGAAGAGATTCGGGGTTTGACTGTCTTATTGATCTCCTTCAAACAGTACGACAGGGGGTCCCGGCCAAACTTGGGGGAAGGGGGTCCGTTAGCGGGCGAGGGGGCAGGGGGTGTGGAAAAAGGTGGCAGCGTAG
>KV751340.1:5733322-5758462 GCA_001698575.1 Mola mola
AGACAGCGTCAACAAAAACCTTAAAGCACACCACAAAGCCAGGAAGACAACATTGGAGCAAACCGAACATAAAAGCCCAGAGAGCATGAACACACAAACAAACACCGGCTGACGTCAAAACACTGAAAAAAAGATTCAAAAAATCCAAAACCCTGGACAGCAGGCTCCCATTCCAGTGCCACTGCAGCCCAACACCTCCTGTCAACCTACCCCATGTTGAAGGGTAGAGTGAGCTGCAGGGAGGAAACGGGGCGAAGAAAAAAAATAGCCTCACTACTATTTTTATATATTGGTGGTTTACAGGTGCCAATTTTTTACTTTGAAGAGAGTTAAAAGTTCAAAGTACTACCGCTTGCAGTTCACTGTAGACAGACATTAACCACATTAACTAGGCTGTTGTTTTGTTGAACTTTTTTATTTGGTTTAAATTGCACATACTGAGCAAAGCAATATGTCTACATGTTTATTTCTTTAAATATTGAATATTAAATAGTGCTTCAAATTTAAACTTTGCACATCTCAGCACTATTATGCACAGTCTGCACTGTACAGCCATATACACATCTAACTTAACTGTAAATAGTAAATGGGACTTTTGCGTTTTTGTATTTATGTTCCTTGAAAAAGTGTTATGACAGTTTTTCCTTTTTTTCTATTCATTTTTAGATAACTTAACACCAGTCGAATGCTTCAAACGTAAATATACTAAGCAATAAATACAATTCAGATTCTAGCGATTTCTTGTGTTTGCTATGGTGTCATGTAAAGGTTTGCTTAAATAAAAAAAAAAAATCAATCTTTTTCACAGTTCTGATCATTCACAAAGTCATATCAGGTATAAACTATGAACACAAAACCCATGTTATAAAGAAAAATAACTCTTGACCACAGTTAACTCACTATTTCTTTCTATTCCTGTGTAAAATCATGTTTATCTGTATATAACATGTAGATGAAACATGAATTCACACATCAATTCAGTTGTTATACTAGTAAAATTAAGAGCTACAATGTCAATTATTAATCTAGATACTGGGGACTTAATAATAGCCCTGTACGATCTTTGACAAAGAAGTTATCTTGAATATATGCCTGTCACTGATATGTCTACACTAAAGGTGGAGGTTGGGTCTATTACTCAATTACACAGGAAGGAGATGACCTTTAAACCAAGAGCTGGAAGTGCGGCACTGTTATTATGAGAACATCTACTGGGTAGAACCACTACTGGCCTACTGGGGAAGCGCTAACTTTTTTTGAGAGTTATGGGAATCCACTCAGACGAGAGCAGTAGAGAATGGGAATGCTGAGGGGCCAGGCATAAACCAAAAGCTCAGTCAAGCCAGTAGATTCAGCCTCCTATTCATACTGCTACAGTCCTAATTGGGGGAGCATGATTGATGACACAGAGCAGTGAGCCACACACACACACCCACAGAGCAGAGCCAGTAAGACATGCAGAGAGGAGCAAGGCGCTGAACAAGCAAACACTGCAGGAAAGACAGAAGGGATCATTTATTGCTGGGGTAGAAGGAAGGGGACCATTAGCTGGTTAGTGGTCAGTTACACATATCACTAGTTCGGTTTTGGACTCAGCAACAGTGCTCCTTTGAGATCAAATTCAATGGATAGGTTCTCAAGATCAAACAAAAAAAAAATAAAATGTGGATATGAAGCTGGGCATGATCCAGTTTTTTCCTGACCTGGCAGCCTTGGCGTCATCCCGATTGTTGGTACAGACATTTTATTGTGATGAGAGACCAAATGTTAGGTTCTGGGCAGAATAATGGAAGCAGTGTGTTTATGGATGCCTGCGGAGGAAAACTCAGTGTTGTTTGGGCCCCGTGCTGATGAAAGCACAAGCACAGCAGAATGCTGACAGCCAGTTGACCTATTGGAAATCACACTGCAGAGAGAGGGAGGGCGTGTAGGGGCAAGGTTTATTCACTCACAGCCAGGGACAGTCATGCAAAGAACTGGTTCTAAAGGTGCTGGGGTGTGTTGTGATTTCATAATACAATGAGAGAATTTCATGTGTTATCATACTGAGCTTTAGAGATAAGCGAGGTGAGTGTATACAAGGAGTCACCCACTGCCCTCCTGTAGATTATCAAGTCTTCAGTTGGCCAGTGATGACAGACTGGAATGCTAGTGTATTAACTGCAATAAAAACAAACAACTAAAAACTCTTCTAGCGTAAGGTCTAAGGTCATTGGGCTAAATTAGCCCAACATGTTGCTTGTGTGGAGCATCCTACCTTACTCCTTTTGCTGAAAAGCCAAAAGTTTTTGCTCCTGTTCTTTCCCAGAAGGTCCATGGGGCCTTTAGGCGTCCCCAGGCTACTGTCAGAGGAGGCTCGGTTGATGCCCTGACTGAAGTCCTCAAACTCAACATCTCCAGGACGTTCAAAGCCTGATTTGTTCTGCTCTATTACAACCATGGAGTCCTACAGTAGATGTAATTATGGAAAGCAATAATAACAACAAGTCAGCTGTATAAAACATTGCTGCAGAGCAAAAACCATTTAGCATTTCCGAGACCAACTCACGTTCCTCTCATTAACATTAGTGCCGGCTTTAGTAATGCCTTCCAGGCACTTGCCGATGATGGGCATCACATGCTTCTCTGTGTCTGAGAACAAGATGTAGCCTTGTGCCAACTTCCGTACTCGTCTCTCATCCAGATCCTGCAAATTCTAGTAAACAGAAAACAACAGTTGCTCAGATGCTACCATTACAAGGGTTGAGTCAATAAATAATACCAGCCCCATAATGCAATGAGTATCTCAATGTCAAGCAAAATTATATCTATGATTATATATATATATAGTGCACTGATTAAAGTGCCAAAGCCAAGATTATTGCAAGCTATTGATTAGTGATTGATGGTTGGTTATTATTGCAATATACCATTACCCATCTACTGTATGGAAAGTTCAGTTCAGTTTAAGTGTAACAATATTTTTGTACCCTACCACATGAGCGTAATATCATTGTGCTGCATACTTACATTGAAAATTATCGGCATATCATTAAAATAGAACTGGTTCTGTTCCTTGTTGTACTTCTGAAGCTGAGCAGCGTAGTCATTCTTACACTCCTCTGCTATGTGTGCTCTCATATGAGCCTGCTGTTTGGCCTAGAACCACACATGCGGCACACATGTTAACCAAGCGCATTCTACTTTTGGTATCATCAATCATAATAAATAGCCCCTAAAATTCATCCCCGTTGTTACTTTTTCAACATCCGCCTTTGTGGCATTGATATCTTGATCAGTCTTCTCTGCGTACTGTGCAGCACGCTCCGCTTCTCTCCATTCCCTTTCAAAGCGCTTTTTAAAGAGGCCAGAATGCAATAAAATGAAGTGCTAATATTTTTGAGCAGCACATTTTTCACTGTCTTTTATAACAGATGGAAAGAAGAGTTAAGGGATATTGGGAATGTATCAACGGCAATCAGAGATAAAAGAGATCGATGTAGGAGGTCTAAAATGGGAAACTGATTTATCTCTGTCCATCTAACCATTATAACTAACAAGCTGCTGTTGTTTTTTTATCTCTCCTTTCAGAAGGAACCCAACGCAAAGACAAAATACGACATATGTGACGTATATATCCAATAGCTTTGTGCATCACACTAGAAAACTTAGATGAAAGATCAGAATTGATGGATGCCTCCTTTGAACTTACACTGTCGAGTTGCTTGTAGGTGCTCTCCAAACTCTGCTGGGCCTTCTTGGCTTCCATCAGATACTGCAGACATTCATAAAAATAGACTGAGTGCGAGTGGGGGAGGAGGGTCGGATGACAGAGCGAGAAAGAGACAGCCATGTGCAGGGGCAGACGCAGGATAAACAACGACATGCAGAAGCCACACAAACATACCAGCCAGGAAGACAAATACCAGCGTGCTTGTTTGAGACATCACGTCTACAGTGGGAGCCTGTGCTCGGCCTCAGGATTCTGCAATCCAGCGCGCAGAGCTGTCGCATTCCTCACAGAGAAATGGAACACCAGTGCTCAGCCCGTTCCTCCCCTTCGAGACACTAAATAAGGCTTCCTTCCTGCCACAACAGTGAGATCTCCACATCTCCGCTGCTCCTTAAATGTGCCTCCATTCACTTATAACTGCTATAAACCCCTGATTACTTGGTAAACTGATTAATCATTCACCAAACTTTAGCAATTTTTATGACTGATCCATTATTTTTCACGCATTCCCAAAAAAATGGTTCTCAAATGAGAGAATGTGCTGCCTGATCTTAGAGTATCATGAAAAGTTCATTTTCTTTTAAATCACTTTTATATACTCTATATTTATTACACGTAAAGTGAAATTTTAAGACTTTTTTTGGGTTGTAATTTAGAGGATTATGGCTTATACAGTTCCAATCACATATTCTAATAGTCTGAGATTGTTGTTTTGTTCTTTAATTTGTCCAATTCTAAAATTTAACATTAAGTGTACTAAGTTCAGAACATATTAAATGATAACCTCTGAGAATTTACTACTTGACAGTAAATTCAGTTTTGTGTTGTGTTGTTGTGTTGACTGAGCAAAACACGATATTTGCTAACGTCATCTAGATTATCATGGGCACTCTTAACTGTTTTGCAATGTTATATGTGATTTCCATACCAGGTAAAGGAGCTTGCAGGGGGAAAGTAAACAATTAGAGTATTCGCACAGTAGCAAAAGGAGCACGAAAAAGGCCTACAAAACTCATTACAACTCCACAAGCCACAGGTGAAGGTGTATGGGTGCCTTTTAAGGCGGCTGAACAAAGTGCAAAATTTATAGCAAAATTAATTTTCGTTTTCTGTCGCTTATCCGGGTCCGGGTCGTAGGGGCAACAGTTTGAGCAAGGAGAGCCAGACGTTCCTCTCCCCGGCCACTTCCACCAACTCCTCCGGGGGGACACCAAGACGTTCCCAAGCCAGCCGAGAGATGTAATCTCTCCAGCGTGTCCTTGGTCTGCCCCGGGGTCTCCTCCCGGATGGGCATGCCCGAAAAACACCTCCCCAGGGAGACGTCCAGGAGGCATCCTGACCAGATGCCCGAACCACCTCAACTGGCTCGTCTCAACGCGGAGGAGCAGCGGCTCTACTCTGAGCCTCTCCCGGATGTCCGAGCTCCTCACCCTATCTCTAAGGCTGAGCCCAGCCACCCTGCGAAGGAAGCTCATTTCGGCCGCTTGTATTCGCGATCTCATTCTTTCGGTCGCTACCCAGAGCTCATGACCATAGGTGAGAGTTGGGACATAATGTTTTGACTAAAACAAGCCATTTTAACTCCCAAAACATGTCAAATTTAATTCAATTGTTATACTCGCAGCTGCAGAAATGGAGTTCAACCAGCCTGATGTTCCACTGTATTCTCACCGTCTTTCGTTCCTGCTTGAGCTCTTGCAGGTACTTGGTGAGATCGATGCAAATGTTCATCATCATATTCTCGGCGATGAGTTCCCTCTGGCCCGCATAGTCGTTTGTCTCGTTCAGGATGTCCAAAAATGACTGGTAGCTGGACAACCTACCATTTAAGAGGAGGAGAAAGGAAAAGGGTGAGGGATGAGTTATGGGATCAGAGATAGGATGATACACACGGTTCATAAAGTCGTCAGCAGTGGGCCAACTCATTATGAGAGGCCTGTGACTTCCTTGTTCCTTTTTCCCTATAGAGGCATTTAGCAGCAGCCCCACAATGTAGCATGACTGTAAAGAAATCAAAACCCAGCTCCAAAGAAAAAGGTTGGTTCCTGAGCACACATTTGCACTGATTTATTGATGAAAGGTTGGAGTCATGAGACAATGGCTCACCTGCACTCTGGTTCATCTTTGCTGCCTCGCTTGGGGTTATACTTCTTGGAAAGGTTTCTGTGGACAGTGAAAGTCAAGTAAAACAAATGACAGACATGGCGGACGGGTGGCAGTTTTAATACTTGATGAATGACATTTTACTGATGCAGCCACTGGTTGTATAATAAAACAGGATTAAAAACATCAGTCCACTATCAAGTTCAACAGTAAAATAGTTGTTCTTCCTCCTTTCACTCTCCTTCTAACCACATCCTGGCTGTCATGTGCAAGTCTGCTCCCACTTCCTCTCCACTCCAGCAAAGCTCAGCACTACATCAGATGTGGGCATGCAGAGCGGGGGACAACTACAGGAGGGCGCACAGAGCATGAAGGGAGCGAGAGGACCTGAGCGAGCACACTGCAGCTGGAGAATGAAGTCAGTGTTTCAAAAACAAGACAGATTCTGTCCCAAAGTAGTCATAAGACCACACAAATATCTCATAAACAACCCTTCAACACGCCGCTCTGCAAACACAAGCAAACCCACACTGAAGCAAGCTACCATGAACATTTTGAGGTGGACGGCACGAGAGAACAATGACACACGCGAGGCCTACCTCAGTTGTTTGGCATAGTTCTGCTCAATCTCCGTCCTCTCCTTCACAAACTTCACATACTTCTCCACCAGCTCCAGGCCAGACTGTGTATGCTTCTCAATTATGTCACATTGGTCCTGGAGAACACAGCATAACAGACAAATAAGGAAAAAATATTTTGCAGGAAATGGAACATGCAATTACTTGTGGGTAATAACTGGTTGCGTTTAAGGTCATCTAAATCAACAGAGAAATGTAAAATAAGCACGTCAGTGTCGTCCCTCCTTGCTGGATTCCTTGAATGCTCCCTACGTGTGCACAAAATCTGGCCAAAGGTCTTCAATACTTCCGGCTAGCTGTAAATTACAAGGCACCACAAGCTACTCGAAGGACGCAGGGTGTAACGGAGGTCACAGGCAGGAAAAGGAGGTACTCTTCTGATTCATCTCCTGCTGTCTTGTGTGGAGTGAAATGCTGCTTACAGTTATCCTGAGAGCAATGAATTATATTTAATGAGCTTCCCAAGATCCTTATTAATGTGAGTTGTTGAGGTTAAAATTCATTGACTTCTGCAAAAGCACAGCTAAATTTGCCGACTTTTCCTTTTGAGACTGTACAGCGAGCGGGTGTATTGTTTCTCATCCTATTTTGTTCCTTATGTGGAGCAACACTTTACGACACCTTCAAGCTCAGACAGGCCTGCCGAGAGTGAGAGATGATATCTAAGCCAACCTTCTCACACTCAACACTCAAAACAATTTCTTCAAGCTTTGTTGGCTGCTGACTTTAGTTTTTTTTTTGGGGGGGGGGGTTCCTGACAAGTTGGGCCATGTTTTTCTGTACACTTCCTTTCCCTCAGGTTGAATAAGAGACTCAAACCCAAATGAATAACACACCGTTTAGCCTAATGACAGAACACAGTTAAAGGCCATGAGGAGGAGGCCTGCAATCCATTCACACAACATTTAGCCAATATGCAGTGTTAGGGGGCTTAATTAGGCACCCTCGATTACAAAACAGAAGAAATGATAGTCAATACAGCCAACTTACAGTTAAAGACTTCCTAACTTCCTACGGTGCTTGTGCTAATGGCTGTTTGTCTTTGTATATGTGGAAAGAATGCCCCATTTTTTACATTTAAGTGGAAATCATACAGAATAATTATGCTGAAATAACCAAATGTCACGATTTTGTTCGAACACTGTAGTCCCAAGTGACAAACAATCTGACCACATCAACGGAACGGAACACAAATAGGGCCCTCACACTGGCCAAGGCTGAACAGCACACCCGGAGACCCAGGAATAGCAGTGCCAACAACTTACAGCCTCATTCACTCCCACAGTTACAAATTCATGGTCAAACCATAAATCGGGCGAACTGGCATTGGAAACATCTGAATTTTTGAGGTCTTAATTACAGACTGAACTGCACGACTAAGAGGAGTTAATGTATCATGTCATGGACAGGCTATGATAGAAGGAAGGGAACGTTACATAACGTACTCATCTCTTTATACAGACACATTGCACACGGTAGGTAAGCCTATCGCTTGCATAATCAGTCTTTGGACTCCTGATTTGTGGTAGTGTATAAAAAAGGTCAGATGATGTTGGAGATGAATGGCAAAAAGAAACTGCAAACTCCAGTGGGTGCAGTAGATTTGTGTAGGTCGGGCAATGTGAGGTCCCCAAACTAGTATTTAGCATGCCCGTCCAAATGATCCCACTCTAAATATACGCATGCCAATAATGAGTCCCATTCCATACATAACGCAATGCATGGCCAACAATGCTGACAAAACTTTTCCCTGACTTGACTAAAATAAAAACATTAAGTGACATTTTTGAAAATTTCACAGGATTCCAAATCTACAGTTTAAAGTAGAAACATTTGCAAAAATGTGACTTTTAATGAATTTATAAATTTAATGTAAGTCTTGGCAGTTATGCTATATTTTAAATGTCTTTTTCCAGTGGGAAAAAATGTAAAATGCGATTATTTGCTTTAAACACCTTTTAGCTGCATGTAATACGGTGCGATTAGGATACTGCCATTTTGATAATATATACATGATATGTTTTTAAAGTCAGAGCATCATTGCTGAAGAAGAATGACCTTGCAAACCCTTAACAATGTGCATCTCATAATCTCTGTTCACCAACTATTGTTCACTCTCGTTTTGTAACAAGCAATCAATTAGAAAAGGAAGTCATTTAAAACATCTTAAAATCCATCAAATTAGAAATAACGTAATGTGTCAACTGTCAAACTACTGCAATTTATAACCACCAAAGCCACAGTCATCGTTATCGTTCCCTGTAGACTGGGTTTGTACTAAACTGATTTCCATAAATCCTTATTCGTGAGGTCGCTCCTGACATATTTTATGATCGTGCTTTTGATTGAACTGCTCATGTTCAGTGCTTGCATTCTGGTTATGTCATCAATACCTCTTTTCATGTTTTTAAATAACTTAAATCACTTTAACAAATCTGAAACGATCCCTCCAAGCAACTTTCTCTCATCCATTCACTTCACCAATTTTGAGTGGTGAGCTGAATATTGTTGTTCTGCCCTGGCAATTATAGAAATTCCAAACGTGGAAGGCCATAATCTGTTTTTGTGACACAGATTTCAGGCAGACAGGCTGCATCATGCTTCAGAATTGAGGCCTTTAATGGTCTAATCTAAACCAAGCATGCGTTCAGTGTGTCCGTTACACTTAATCTTCCAATGCTTCCAGTAATACCAGTGACCAAACCAGCACGAAGTGAATGCCAGATAGCTTGTAAAGGAGTCATTCTGAAAGTCTCCAACCTACAAGGCTTTGGTTAGATGTTTCAGTCTTGAGTCATACTGTCTTTTAGAAAATTGTCGGGCCCGACCAGACCTGCCACTCCGCAGTTGTCGGAATTGGCCTTTAGCACTCACTATCAAAGCTAATGCCTCAACACGGATCTTAGAGTGCCTTAAAATAGCCCCTGGATTAACGACAGTGAGGCGACAAAAGCCATAGAGCCGACTTGGTCCACGGGATGAGTCTCCAAACAAACATTAACATAACCAATTGTGCCTGCAGGGCTGACCAGACAGGTATTCTGCTACAGCTAAATATTTTGAATGCAATCATTTGTATTTGAGTGGAGATTTAACCCTACAGCAGGTAACTCAATCTTCATGCGCTGAACAGGAGAGATTCATATACAGAGATGAAGTCGGGTTAATATGGGTATGGATGTTTCTCTGACTCAACCAAAGTAGGGCAAAACTAATTAGGATGTTGCACCAGCACGGAGGATGAAAAGGGACAGTAAGAGAGGCCTAGGGGGGAGGCTGTGTAATGAGGTCACAACCTCCCTATCCTCATCTTTGCATCGCTCCATTTTACATATTCTGGCTCCCCGAGAATGTGACTGAGCGTTTGCAAATGTGCGGCTTGCGCGTTGGCATGGCAGTCAGCGAGGTAAACACCTTAGTTACATGGCATTTTAAATAAAGTTTGTTTAGACTCGCGCCAGGGAGACGTCTACAACTTGCTTTGCTGGGCCCTGGAAGGAGTCGTCATCCTCTAACTAGTCATTTGGATGAATATATCAACAACAGGTCCTAAAGGGTATATTTAAATAAACAAAAGGAATCAAACAAGCCTAAATGCACAAATCTATTCTTGAAATATTTGCACTGTCTGCTGAGTGAAACACTCATGCCACAAAGCGGCACGCGTGACGCCCGGCATCAGTGATGAGGCTTGTTGTTGAAAGGAAACTACAGCATCTAATTTAATTTCTATGGAAGCAGGCTGAGCAGGATTGTAAACAGTGAAACCAACACACATGATCACACCTGAATGTGCTCAAATCAAACCTTACTGCTGAGAGCACCTCCTTTAAGGTTTCAACTCAACTTCTGCACAGGCAACTTTGGCTACTTGTCCGTGCTGCTTTGGATTTACTTGTTGGTGAGATTGTGACTTATGTCTAAAATTAGGGAAACTTGTTTTTAATTCCTTCCACGGCCTCGTGCACCGTGAGATACCCCACTGTCTGCCCAAGATTTGCCTCACTTGCCACATGAGCAACAGGCTGGTGAGCGGGCTCCAGCTGGACCAGTCATTGTTTAAACAACCAAGGAAAACTGTCTGGAAGCGGACACATGAATGCACCGTTTCAGAAAACACGAGCCTGCAGCCGCGCAGGCACCGTTTCACCGCGTCTCCTCCTCCAGACGCGTTTTCCTCGCTGCGGCTCATCGGCTTCCCCCCCCCGCCAATTTCTCTTCATAAATCACAGTATCCCACCCCCCACCCCCGACGAAGCATATTGCTGCCAGATGCCGGACTCACCCACAGCTCCGTGCCCCAGTCCATGTTCGGCTCGTCGGCCGAAGCTGCGCTGCTCTCCCGAGTACAAAGAACTTCTCCAAAGTTCTCCCGGCGGTGGAGGCTCGGAGGACGGACGCCTAAAACCTCGGAGGCGCTTAAATCAGTCGTGGTTGCTGCGCACTGCGGCTTTGATTCCGTCAAAAATCATAATCATAATTAGCTAATTACCCGAAGCTGACAGTCGCCAGCCTTGTTTGTCCGAATACTTTTCATAGCGGAGGAAAGAGGGATAAACTAGCTTTCATATCCGCGTCACTCCCAAATCCTAAATCTTAAAGGGGCCGCGTCCCGCTTCTGACAGTGCGGACAGAGCATCCCATAATTACCTGAGTCAGTCACAACGAGGGCATGGGACCGAGAACTAGACCCGAGTGCCACCTGGACGTACTGGAACTTGTAGTTTCCGCTCCTTTTCTTTGATAACTTTAACTACTAGTTGTTTTGCAGATTGAATGCTGGGGATATTAGGGATGGCCCGTTATATCGGTCAAAATTGGCATCGGCAGATGTTTATGTCACATTTGCCGATTTTAAGTTTTCAGAAAAATACCTTGGCATTCACAGACACTAATGGCCAATAATAATCTGTTGTGTCTCATTAATTTTACACCGGCTACTACTGCTGTCCTAATCATTGCTGCAGGTCACAATCATCAGTGTGACATTCCTTTTTTTTTTTTTTCAACGCAGAGACAATCTTTGAAACAATATCGTGCCTGACACAGTGCAATTCAATTACATTTTTTGTACTAACTTGAGAAAAAAAACATAAATATGAATGAAATCAAAATACAAACAACATAAAATCTTCATATTTGCCTTTGCATAAAAGATTTCTGCTACATCAGTTTTATGTAACTACACTGACAATATTTTGTTTTATGTATGATTTATTTATTTATTACCTTTTCAACAAACAAAAAAAAGCACTGGCCTTGAGAGGCATGGTAAATATTCAATATGAGGTTGACTAAAATACCCATTTGTGAAATAGATTAAACAATAATTTAACAAAAACTTTTTTTCATATTTTCCATTGTTAGACATAAGCGAGGCATCACTCATTCATCGTGTTAGCAATGGTAAAGTGCAGTATCAATATTTTTGAAAGGAATTGATTCCAAACGTATGCAGACTTGATCCACCCATTTCTAAACAGCCAAAGTAGCATATTTTTTAATTAATTTATTCTATTAGCAGTCAGACAAAAAAAAAAAAAATGTTGAACGTTGGATATGATAATTGGACAAAATGACAAAGATTAAACCTATGGTGTACAGTGTAATGTATGCATGTAAAATATATGTAAAATTAGTTTTTACTTTTATTTTTAAGTCGTAAGCACATTTTTGCGAGAAGATTACTTTTACTATCAATAATATATTAAATATCATACACGTTAAGAATCTAATTCAAGTAGTATTTGTATTAGTATTTGTGGTTTTACTTTTATATATACTATATATATATCGCTAGAAGGATGCTCAAGATGGAGCTACCAGGCAGGACACAGAGAGGAAGTAGATTCATGGATGTGGTGAGAGAGGATATGCAGATAGTTGGTATGAGAGAAGAAAATGCGTAGGACAGGGAGAGATGGAGGAGGATGATTTGCTGTGGCGACTCCTAGAAAAAGCTCAGTAAAACCAAAGGAAGAAGCCGGAGATTTGTAGTTTCATTTTTATCAAACTTTTTAACAGATATCTTACTTTTACTCAGATGTGAGTTTAGCGTACTTTCTACAATTCCGGTTATTCATTTCCAGTCTTCAAATTTTGATGCTGTCACACACTCACTGACAATTCAAGCAGCATTAAGTCAAATTATAGATGACCTCGTAACATCTGGATACTTTGCCTAGTGTTTAATTGTTTTGTTTTGTAGCACCTACATGTGTTATCCGACATCTTGAATCCTGAATTATTTATCTGAAAATACTTGTAGCATTTACTTACTTATGTCATGTTGTTTTCCATGTTGTGGGTGTTTTTGTTTTGTTTTTTTCAATCTTTGTTTTTGTTTTTGTTTTTTTGTAGTAAAGCCTCAGAAATCATGTCAAGCTAAATCTGAAACCTTAAAGGTTTACAGCATCAAATGAAGTAACTTCCTAAACAGAAACACATTGACAAATGGTTTTATTAAGAATTAAAAGGATACAAGTAATGTGAAACTTTAAACCCCTTCATAAAAATGTCAAGACATATAAAATTAAAATGTAAATCTAATATTTACAGATCATTCCTGCCATGCTAAACAAATTACATGTCTGAGTATTTCCCAACCACAATGTTTATTTAATCAGACCTACACCCTACTTAAGTTTTCACACTCTCAGACATATTATTTATAGGGATATACTCTTTGGAAATATCATTGGCATTGACAGGGACAACATTATATTGTCCATGCTTTTTCTTGCGATTGTGTAAAGTTACAATGACGATGGCGACCATGATCATTACCAACAACATTGGCACCACGCAATAGACTCCTAAGGGCACATCACGGGTTTCGCCTGCAATAAAAACAAGATATAACAACTTAAATTAAAAGTAAATTAGTAAAAAAAAATACTTTAAATAAAAAGGGCACATAGTCAGTGATGATACCTTTCATGATCAGTGTGACAGATCTTGACACACGCCCAACTTTATTCACGGCAACACAGACGTAAACACCGGCGTTGGTAGACGTGGCTCCTGTGACGCTGATACTCCTCTGGAGCCCCCCAGTGGTCTCCATCACGTTCCCTGCGGAAGTGTAGCTCCAGCGGATATCAGGGGAAGGGTTACCCTCCGCAGAACACTCAAAGGTGATGTTTTGGCCCGGGGTCACCTTCGTTGTGTAATTTTCCGATGTGAACACAGGTGTGTCTGTGGAGATGTGCGCAAGGTTTGAGAAGAAGTAACACGTTGGAAAATTTGTTTAGAATTCCCTATCAACTCAGCGTCAACAAAAACAACATAACAATGACTATTTTGATCATTTTGAAAAACAAGACCTACACAAAACATCAAGATATAACATGTGATTGGCTTTTCCATGTTTGTTGGTTGCTTGAAGCATGTAGTTTCCACTGTCATGCTTTGTCCAGCGATGTGGGGTCACTATCTCTACGCCATCTTTAGTCCAGGTGACGTAAGGCTGAGGTGTTCCCACTGGTTTGCACGTGGTTTGGAGCTCATCATCATCTCGGACCTCATAGCGTTGATTACAGGTAAATGAAGGGCCATCTGTGAAGAATGTATCAAAATATATTTCAAAACAAATAATAGAGAAGTGACACATAACTTTGGTTCAGTTCATATGTACTGAGAAAATTACATCTTTATCCATATTTGATGAACTATACTCTCAAATAAGACTGATGAACTCACATTCGACTGTGATATTGACAAAGGTGCTGCTTTCTCCGAAGCCGTTTTCAGCTTCAATTCTATACTCTCCTGAGTGAGACCTATTGAGAGGCTGAGATGCAATGATTAGTTCTTCTTTATAGTACCACCGAACAGTGGGAGTAGGGTTCCCATCAGCTTGGCAGGACAAATTCCAGAGCATAAACTCATGCTCCAGTCCAGTGTAATGGCCTGAACAATCACGGAACAGCGGCTTATCTAAAATCAAACAAAAGTATAAATGAATCTGAAATGTTTATTTGCAGGTTGTGTTTAGCAGTAAACTACATTAACGAGAAAATGGGCAGAAACTCACAGTGCACAGCAGCAGTGTAAGGTGATGAGGTTACAGTAGGGATGGACTCTGGTCCGTTTGGTCCAAGGTGCAACTGAACCTCACATCTGAAGTGTGCTCCAGCGAGATCTCTCCCAGCAGTGACCATCAAGGTTAAGGACACGTTAACCGGGGTCACACTGGTGCCACTAACCATTTGTGTGTGCACTGTTTCATTGCCTCGGTACCACTTCACTTTTAGATTCTGCAGAGGGGTCACATTGATGATGTCACAAACCAGCGGGTACTCTGTGCCCTCCACCATCACATTAGGGCCCACAACCGACACAACGTCTGGAAGCTCTGTAAATAAGGCAAATGAAGGAGATTTGAAGGAAAAAACATTTAGTGTTTTCCCAGGAACTGTAAGATCAGCTGCAAGAGAAGTATCTGCTTACACTAATTAGCATTATTGGTAAATTAGATTTCACAAGGTTGTCGTTTTACTCCTAACTCCTATTCTAACCATCATATCTTCTGCATTAACTGGACTTTTGATATATTTTGATATAAATATAAATTTTACTTCACACCCTTCTATTAAACATTTTGTAGGATAATCCGCTTGGCATTAAGACAGAGGCCTGTGGATTTGTACTTACTGTAGAGAGTAATGTTTGGCATCACCGTGCACTGTTTAAGTTTCAGAGTTACGTAACACTTAGGTTCTATGCCCCACATGTTCAGCTCTTTAACTGTCCAGGTGACAGCAGAATGATTTTGAAACTCCGTCCCTCCTAATGGGGACTCCCAGCCCATTCCAAAAGTATCTGTGTCCAATGAGCTGCAGTTAATTGAAACTGGATCTCCAAATCTCACGACAACTTCAGAAGGCACCATTATCAGAGGGCAACCTGCCACGCAAAAGCAAGAATATTGAATCAGAGCTTCATTTCAGTGAGTATAATGTGAAAGGAATGAGGATGCATACTGTACCTGCTTGTGTTGATGCCTCAGGGCTGGTCATGGCTGCAGTGGTTGCTGCCATGTTAGTTTTAATCATCTCAACATGGATTCGCTTAGTTTTGTTTCCCAGATGATTGATCGCAGTGCATTCATAGGTTGCGCTGGTTTTTACCTGGGTAATGTTGAGAATAGTCGTGTTCTCCCACATATTCGCTCCATCACAGGTCCACTTAAGGACAGGAGTTGGTCTCCCCACAGCGTCACAGGTCAGGTTGACATCGGTGCCCTCATACACAAGAACCTTTTCGGTATTGTTGTTGAACTCTGGAGCATCTGAAGAGGTAAATTCAGGTAAGGCTGATTTTTTGTTTGCAGTATACTACAGTGTTTCCAGTAAATTTAGCCCTGACACATTATACCTGCACGGATAATCAGTAAGATTATAATCTGCACCTGGTCCTTTTTTAAAAAAATCAAAATTCAATCATGACTCTCTCACATATAGTGACACTACAAGCCAAGAACCATAGAAAAGGATCCACAATGTAATGAAATATACAATCAAATAAGTCTGATGCACTCACATTCAATTGTGATATTGACAGAGGTCCTGCTTGTACCAACGGTATTTACAGCTTCAACCATGTACTCTCCCGAGTCAGACCTGGTGAGAGGCTCAGAAGCATTGATTAGTTCTCCTTGATAGTACCACTGAACAGTGGGCAGAGGGTTCCCATCAGCCCGACAGGGCAACATTCCCGTCCTGAACTCATGCTCCATACCAGTGTAATGGCCTGAACAATCTCGCAACAGCGGCTTATCTACAATTGAACACAGACATAAATTAATACAAAATGTTCATCAGAAGATGGCGTTTAAAAAAAATAAAACAGAATTAAAAATAAAGGGATGCTCAACTCACAGTGCACAGCAGCAGTGTAAGGCGATGAGGTTGCAGTAGGGATGAACTCTGGTCCATTTGCTCCGAAGATCAGTTCAACCTCACATCTAAAGTGTGCTCCACCGAGATCCCTCCCAGCAGTGACCATCAAGGTTAAGGACACGTTAACCGGGGTCACACTGGTGCCACTAACTATTTGTGTGTGCACTGTTTCATTGCCTCGGTACCACTTCACATTTAGATTCTGCAGAGGGGTCACATTGATGATGTCACAAACCAGCGGGTACTCTGTGCCCTCCACCATCACATCAGGGCCCACAACCGACACAACGTCTGGAAGCTCTGTAAAGCAAAATAGGAAAAAGATTGTCTTAAATTATCTTCACACACAAATGTGTTAACTTCATTGAACTTGTTGTGGGTGTATATCCAAGTATATTTACTTTCCATTTAAAAATGTCCCCCACATTGACTTTAAAATGGCATGGTAAATGCATGGAGAGTTTACATGTTTGTGCACTACCCAGATTCTTTACCAGAACAGAATTAATTAATGGCGTTATCTCACTCTTTTTGGTTGTCCTTTCCATTATGTTAGATTAATTTGAAATTACACTTACTGTATACAGTGATTTCAAGGTTTTTGCTGCATTCAATGGAGTCATTTATATTTATGTTGCACTTGGCATTCAAACTCCAGTTCGACAGAGTCAGTGGCAACGTGACGAAACTAATCTCTTCTTCCTCGATGGGATCTGCTTGTCCGACTTTCCAGTACATCTTGTCATGAAAATCATATGAGGTTGTGCAGTTTACCATTACAATGTCATCATATCTTCCTATGACCTCAGGAGGATCCAGGGTAAGAGGGTTGGTCTCAGTGGTGCATGTACTGTTCGCCTCTGTGGATGGACACATGGACAACTTGAATTTAAAAACAGAATTCACTGGACTTTCATTACCCAGAACCTGTGCGTGTACAGCACATATCATAACTGAGCGACAAACTGCATCCGTTCTTTTAAAAACGCATTTTTCAATTACACATCAAAAATTAAAACACGATTGCCCTCTAAGGTAGTAATGCTAAAAATAATGAAAACGATTTATGATTTAATGTGGTGGGATAGTGGGACATTTCAAGAAGACTAAAAGTTGACCTGCAAAACAGTTCCCATGCCTTTCTAATTTAAAACCATCGATTCAACAGGTATGGCGCAAACTCTCTCTAGTGTGGTTTGCACAATCCGGCAGTTCAAAGCATAGCAGAAGCTTTTGCCGATAACACTGTTAACGCCCGCTGAAGAGGAAGCGGCTTTTTTTCACTGTATGCTGCTGAAAGATTTACAACAACTCACTTAATGGAAACTATTGTTTAAAATATTATGTATGTTTCTAAGAAGTTGCCAATGCCTCTACACCAGGCCACAGCATAACTCAAAGTGTAACATTTAAAAGACATGTTGCGCAGGTTTACAGCATCTCTTACCGCACACTAAAAACACGAGCATGAGAAGGACCAACGTCTTGCCGGGATGCAGCATGTTAGATCAGCACATGGAGCTGGAAGGAGCGAGATGGAAGCGCTGAGGGCTGTGTCCACAGGATGTCCAACTTCACCGCCTGAACAAGATGAGTTCTAGCTCCTCGACGTTATATGTTGCTGAGAGGAGACTATAAAGACTGCGAGGCTAATTCAACCGGAAGACGCTGAGAACAGGAAGATGGAAATATGACACCACACCACAAAAACCTGAAAAACAACAACGTGGTATGATTTTATTGAAAAGTACATTGCCAATTGGAAAACATCATATTTTGTCATAAAATTTCAAAAGAAGACAGACATGTCAACACATTATCCAGTGAGCCACTTACAATCTATACAGACATCCTTGTTGGCAAAAAAAACTGTACATTGCTACACAAAAAAAAATGATTTAAGTCCCCTTTCCCATGTGTCCATAATACAACCATGTTATATCGGTTTAATCATCATGGAAATTCGTTTGAGAGAGTAGGACCCTCCGTGGAACTCTGCCCAGTAGGCCCCGTCCTGGTAGCGGCTCCGATAGTGTCCGCCCCGATACCACACACCGTTCAGATTGGAGTGGGCGCACATGTGGTACCACCAGCCTCCTTTTTGGTAATGGGCACAGTTACCTGTTGGCAGAAATAGAATCAAGAGTCAAATTACCAGGGAAAGTCCAGCTCCCATCAGAGAGATGTGTCAGATATGACTTGTGGGGGGGAGCAGACCCGTATAGCTGTCCTTGTCTCGATCCAGAGTGGTGAAAGCCTTGTTGTTGTGCCACGACAGCGAGTCCCCTGCATTGCCGCTGTACTGTCCTAACCGCAGTCTGTACCAATCATTCTCCGGCTCCAGGTGGAAGCTGTCATACTCAGCAAACACCTGCCGACCTTGCCAGTCCTCCAGGGTCACCCTTAGCTTATACTGCGCCTGCCTAGTGATCCAGTAGAGGTGTTCCAGGCCGAGCCAATATTCTCCATCTAGGTTCCCAAAGCCTTGCTGTAAGTCACAAACATACTGGTTTCATATAAAGGAAAGGTTTTCATACTGTTCTTTCATTCTTTCATTCTGTCTTATTCACTTTTATGAGTCATTTTATTTTTAGCACCGCTAGTAGCATAGCATTAACTACGTCTACCTATTGGTTGGTCCACCACATAGGCTTACAATGTAACATTGATAACAATTTCAATAATATCTATATTAACAAATATAAGATGGGCATTTGATGATATTTAGCTTTCATTCTGGGCCTCAGGATGAATTGGAAAAGCTGGTAATTGCGAGCATTACTTGCACGGCTCTAGACTCTCAGCCTTGTTAATCCGAGTGTTTGCAGACTTGCATGCGCGCGTGGTCACCTTATATTGCTCCCAAGTCCTGAAAAAGTTAACCGACCCATCCTGTCTCCTCTGAATGACCGTCCACCCTCCCTGAGCGTGGCTCTGTTGACACCAGGCCTGCAGGAGGCGATTGGTGCTCTGTGGGCGCAGCAGGTAGATGGCACTGGCAGTCTCACCTGAGTCCAACACATGCTGACAGTCCCGCCACGGCCCTGAGGGGAGACAAAAGTGCATGAATCCAATGAGGATGGAGGAGCCATAATAAGAAAAATATATATACAGTATATATACGGTAGTATTCTAGTTTTACAGTTCTTTGAGACACTTTTATTTTAGAATAACTGTAATCGATGAGCATCCCCAAGACATTAATCAAGCTTCCGTTTCAGTCAGGACAAATAATTGCCAGTGTCCCGCTATTGTGATTGTCGGTTTCATGGACAGGCTGAGTGAAATAGAACCTTAATGAATTTGATTAATTTTACCTGTGTTTGCCCGCAATTTCATGTCAACATGCAGGCCATGAAATAGGCAGGTCTTACCCGGGGTAAAGGGAAGTGCTTATTGATGGGAAAAACCATTGTGCAGTGAACTCAGTGAATGCCTTGCCATATCCTTTTGTTTTACTTCAGTTTCTATTTCAAAATAGTGGTTGTTGTAAGTTTTCTGGTCATGATGCAATCATGACCTAAAAGTTTGAATCAAAACAGTATTGTATTAGCTTCTGGAGATGTATTTTGGGTCAAAAGTGTTGCTTTTGCACTATTTTAACTCAGTGTTGGCAATTTTTTTGAAATCACGCCCAAAAAAAAAGCCAGTTAAAGTAAGTGTTGAAATTCTGTAGCTTTTGGTTTCAGGAATGATTACAGATAAATAACAACTCCAGCTTATCTTATCACACCTAAAGAATGCCCACCCCCAGCACATGTTCAGTGTCTCCTGCCACGAAGATAAGACGCACGCAGGAGCGCGCACGCCAGAAATTCATACATAGAGGAAGATTTCCCACACTAAGTGATAATGCCTATTGGTCTGCACTCAGACATGTACTCACAAACAAGATGTAGCAATGCACGCTCTTGCGTTGTAGGGAACGGTGAGTCACGCGTGGCGGAGCTGCTTTGCTTTGCTTTGCTAACATGTTGAAAGGGCAGCACAAATCCTCTACTTTGTCATTTCAGACATTCCGTTTGTGAAAACATGCAGTTTTAGCCTCATTTAAGGCTGCTCTTCGTGTGTGTGTTTACAGTCCCCTTCTTCGGCTCTGATAAACGCTACGAGCTGTTTTTGACATTGTTTAGGCATTCCCAGAGAGATATGGCTCCCACCAGCAGGTCACTGACTCTTTCAGTTTCTGCTTATCTGTGCAGCTAAATAACTCGGACAGAAGGTTGATAGTTGTATGTATGCAGATTTAAATCTAGTACTTGGGCTATACGGCATGCTTTACCTGGATTTTTTGTGACAGGGAAACTAATGAAAGGAGAGTCAGTGGGAGTGTGGGCTGTAGTGGAAGGGATATAATGGGCTGTTTTATCCTGCTGACGCGGAGGAGCACTTTGGTCCCTTTGAACATCATTGGTCATTTCGTTGGCTTCAGAGCTGTAATTAGGATGCATGTTCGACTGGATTTTTGGTGGTTCATTCGTCACCTGTGCAGACCAACACAGAGACAACACAACAGTCTCAGTTCCTGTGTGCAAACCAAATCTAAACACGCAACATACGACCCACAGCCCGCTCCCTACCAGAGAGGCCTGGGAGGAGCCCCTGCACTGACACTGCTTCTCCAGACGAGCAATGAACTGGTTCTGGGAGCTTAAGATGGAGGTGAGGGCTCCATATTTCTTTTCCAGCTCCCTGTAGTTACTGGACACCTGCAATGCCTGTGGAAATATTAGGATTATTGCGTTTGTTAAAGATGCTCTGCTCTGACGAGAATCAAACTTCAGCGAGGACTGCAGGTCTCCGCTCACCTGCGTGGTAGCATTCAAGAGGAGGTTCTCCACCCTTCGCTGCTCCAAAGCCTGGTCTTTCTTGTGCATGACTTCATGCAGCAGCTGGCCATAGAGCTGTGCAATGCGAGAGTTCATGCTGCTGCTCTCTTTGCGCAGGGCTCTCACCTCCATGGCGAGGGACCCCTCCTGCTCAAGTTGGCCCCGGAGTTTCTCGAGCTGCTCCTGCTGCTGCACGAGCTCCAAACGCAGCGCTGCCACCTCTGAATGGTTGGCTGTGGATGACTGCGTGTTCAGACACAGCGCGCCTGTCAGCTTCTGCTGAGGAACAATGAAGGTGTACGAGCAACGGCCTCCTTTATTATCTGAGGACCCTGCCAAGCGTTTCTGTGTGTTTTCACCATGAGGACCTTCCTTCCGTCCTACAGCTTCCGATATGTCCACGCAAAGCGTTAAGAAAAGAGTCAGACCTATTGTCAGTGTGTTCTCCATGAAACTGACGACACCCTGGAGGAGGACAGAATTACAAACCCAGCAATGAAAACACATAAATGACACCATGAAACATGGGACTTTGTATAAAAAAAGAACAACACGTTGAAATTGTGTGTTCTGGGTCTTGACTGCACACCAGATGTCTCCTTGCCAAGCAAAACTGCACACGTTTCACAGTGGCTGGAATTTATTTGCAGGTCAACACTGAAGGGACAACAGTCAACATCAACCAGCCAGAATCAACACGTCTCCCTCTCACGGTCAACAGAAGAGCAGGCTCCACATCCAACCACAACAACTACAGTAAACACCATAAACACATGCAGCCAAAAAGTCAACATTGACACCTGACAGCATCTGCTGCACAACTTTCTCAGTGAGACACTTCAAACAAATACTTTTTTTCTGAATTTAAAACAGTCGGAGCTGATTAACAGTGTATTGATGCTACAACAAGTGCAAGTGCATTTTACTCTAAATTAAAGAAACAATTTAAAGCTCAGAACTTACGGTAGTAGCTGAAAAAAAAAATTGGGGGAATATTCTTCTACACTGTGTAGTTGCAGCTCCCAGAAGGCATCAATGTAAACATAAAGACCAACAATTTTTTTTTTTTTTTTTAAATCACATTCTTTCATGAAGGTTCATCAAGCGACAAAAAAGAGGCTTCCTCCCAACTGCAAGTCGCCTACTGAATAGAAAAAGTCAGCAGCTGCACTTCGTCTTCTTCTTCTGAGGGCTCTGAAGAAAGAGACAGCTAATTAGAAACTACCCAAATGACGCCACCTCCTAGTACTTGAGGTTTAACTGGCTGCTCGGTGTAGGAATTCTGGGTCGTCTCCTCCCTCTAATGTCAACCTGCTGTCAATCCACACAATCGATCCAGTAGTGAATTAAACCAGGGTGGTATCCAAATGCAGAGGTTTACTTATTGATTAATATGTTGAATATATATGTGACTCAATAATTAATCAGGGATTCTCCTTCTTAGGACAGACAGACTTGTAATAAATGTCACTTGTACAGAACACAACAACATGACAATAACAGTTTACTGAGACTGTTTGAGTTCATATGAGTCTATAAATCCAGATATAGTGTGGGTATAGTATGTCGGTCAAAAAGTCATTATAATCCGTGGGTTACACTGGGCAATCCAGCCTAGGATCCAAATCACAGGATCTCCTGTCCTAATTTGGGCAGGAGGCGTCAGGCAGGACCACAGCAGCAGCTCCACCACGACCTAGAAAGACCTGCAGGATGATAAAGCTCAAAGACTCCGGGGAAGAAGTAAAGTTAGTGTAATGTTTTGTTAGGATATGGACATTTAGAGGAACAGAGATGGAGTCAGAGTGAGAAGGAGAGGAGAACAGAGGAGCATCATGGAGTGCCCCCCTGGCAAACTAAGCCTATAGCAGCATAACTAGGGGCTAGATAGGCCAGCCTTAACTATAAGCTTTATCAAAAATGGAAAGTTTTAAGCCCACTCTTGAAATCCAAGAGTTTTTCTGCCTCCTGTACCGAGACTAGAAGATGGTTCCACAGGAGAGGAGCTTTATAGCTGAAGGCTCTGCCTACCCTTCTACTTTTGGAGAGTGTTGGGATCACCAATAACCCTGTATCCTAGGAGCGTAAGGTTCTGGATGGGTAATAGGGTACTATGAGGTCTTTAACATAAGATGGTGCCTGACCATGAATAGCTTTGTAGGTGAGGACAAAGTCAGCAGTTCGCAATCTGTTGTTTGATTAATCGATTAATCTATCACATTTTTTACCTCCTCGCTAAAACATCTGAATCACAACTATAGTCTTCTGCCATGCAGTTGAAAGCTCTACCTGCTAGCCTGTTTGTTCCAAAGCTGTGAGGATAACATGAGATCCATCTGACAAAGATTTAAAAATTTTCATGGCTCTAGCAGAACTGGAAGAATTCACCTGTTATACTGAAGTAAAATTAACAACAACAATACACTCTGTTAGGGAAATCATAAAATTTAAATTATTATTTAACAATATAGAGCATTAAACATCTGAGTTTGTCAGGATAAAGCCACTTTCTATCCTGCTGGTTGCATTACATTTTCTGATCTTTTTAAAAACTGCTGTAATGGAGTACAACAATATTTCCCATAAGTGAAAAAGTGGACGTACTAGCCATTATAGAGTGCAAATCCCATAGTAAAAAGCATGAACCTCAAAATGCTTGGACTTGGAAGTGATACATTGTGTCAGTCTGATCTGAAATCAAGCATTTGTGCATGTTTACACCCAGTGTGTATGAACATCAGGTTACCGTTTGTCTAATAAGGTAGCAAAACAAGAAAGCGGAGAAAACATTGGAGCATCCCTTTTAAAATATTACCACAGCTGTTTGTTACTGGCATTTAAGTCAGCCTAAAATCCACACTCTGTGGGGACATAATATTTATATTGCAAATGTCGTTATCATCACAGTTGGTTTTGTTATTTTCCACCATGATGAGATCATGGGATATGTTCAGTAGCTGCAGTGACAAAACCACTTTAGGAAGTGCTAAGCCCACAGCTAAAATTGTCGTTTCACAGAACGTTCTGTGAAATACAAAAGACATTTTTTTTTGCTGCCACTCCTGAATAGTTCCTGAAGACAGTTTGATTTCCTCTCACTGACTGAACCATGTTTTGACAGCTTTTGAAATTAAGTCTAACTACTGCACTTCACACAGGTTTTTTCTTATAGAATACTGATTTGGCCTATTAAGATAAAGATATAGGCTAGCCTACGTTTTTTTTAAACGTTGACTAAACATAGGCTAACGATGTTGCATGTAGGATAATGGATGTTTGATAAATAAATATGGAAAAAGGACTAAAGGAAAAGTCCTAAATAAATAAACTAACTTGCTTACACACTGGACCTGCTGACCAAAAAACTGTGACAGAAATCACTGTGTAAATCTTCCCCATGTGATGCTGGACACAGCTGCTCAGTGGTTGTTATAAATCTTTGGAGATACCAGCAGGTTTTACCTCTTGGTGTAAGTCAGTGGACATATTGGAGCCTCGTCTAAAAACAAACATGCGTCCAATCAGACATCAAACAGTATAAACTTCCATATTTAAAAGATAAGTATTCCCTCTAAATGTTCATTTTTTCTCTCAGGGTGCTAAGTCAAATCAACAGCTTCAATTTCATGGCAACGTGGTCCAATATTAAAAGGTAGTGCGCGTTGCAAGAAAGCTCTGTTAAAATAGAGTGAACACTTAAAATCAAGGTCCAGACTGTGACCTCTGAAATGTGTAGGACCTTATATATGCTGGATGAAATTAAAAGACTCTTACTTTCAACTGAGATTTAGAAAACTAGAAGCAAATTTATCAGAAATGATATGAATGAATATGAAGAGCGTAAGAACAGATGATAAAGAAAATTACTAAATTCAATCAAAAGGGAGATGTCAAAACCAGGTGGACAGTAGAATAAAATACAGTCGATTAACTTTCCAAGTGTACATTTCTGGACT
>KV751340.1:5758518-5782748 GCA_001698575.1 Mola mola
TCTGTGCCATCCTGAGAGGAAGATATTGGCCAGATGAAGGAAATTGTATTAGTTGGAATCAAATTGTTTGTATCCTTAATATTTTTGACATGCTCCGAGGGTGAGATCTGTCAGTGATTATGACTGGGATGGACGCGATAAAGGCCTCACCTGGACATGGGGCCTAGGCCATTCGGGTGTATGCCTTCGCGGCGGAAGAAAGCAGTATATATCAGTAAAATCACTGTTGAAATCTCTGACTAATCTCTGACTGAAAATATGAAATTCCTTATCATTTTCATTAGGATTTTTTTTTTTTTTCGTCCATTATAGTTCTATTTCTATCAATTAAATGATGATTTTGTTGTAGTTTCACCCGATGACCACCAGAGGGCCATGGGGGTTCGTGCTTCTGAATATGCGAAGGTCAAACATGTTGAAAACATGTTAAACATGTTCAGACTGTTTTATAAAGGCTATACTAGAGTAAATTATTCCGATCAGAAATGGAGTGAATTTACTTATGCTCTGATAATTATAATTATGACGAGTACTTCTGTTACTGTTGTTATTCACAATGAGTTGAATCGACTTTGTTTATAATGTTCAAGATAGACAATAAATGATTCCTCGTGGTTTAGTAAAATGTTAAAATGAGATTAGTCTGACATATGCTTAAAATAACGTCAACACTCTCAGAGCGTTTCTTTTTTGGGGGTTATACTAAGGTTTCAGTTATATAAGTGAAGTTATATTAAAGTTATATAATTGAAATCTAATGTTGTAAGTTGTTGTTTCAATTGCAATTTCATAATATGCGGTTTTATACGTTTAAAAGAATTTAATACATATTTTGATTATGGGGCGGTCGTAGCTCCTGGTTCTGCTTAGGAACTATTAACTGACGTGTGCGCAACACGGACGCATTAGCATGTGACGCACGGTTAGAACCATGTGGCGTCATGTTGACTGGGTGCTGGAATGATTTCGGCTTTTCCAAGTTAAATTTGTGGACACAGTTAACCTACATTTTTCTTGGCAGCACAAATATAGCAAAGTAACGATTGGTGTTAGCGTGTTGACTTAATTTAACTGGCTGAATCATGCGGAAGTCAAAGGTAAGTAACGACGCTTGCTAGCAGATTAGCCACAACGCAGAGTTAGCATAAAACTCTCAACAGTATTGTTCACGAGGCTCACTGATCTTTGTTCCTCTGTGACAGTGTGAGAATAAAACTGTAGAGTTTAAATCAGTTTTTTTGACCGAGTTAGCTGTGTGGTAAGATTCGTTTAATGAGCTTGAATAGTTTAGGTGTTAGCTTTACCTGCTTTTCAGCGCAAAGTAATGCGATAATATGGACCCTGTAACTCATTTATTGACACGTTGCGTGTGGTTGTCGTGCTTTACAGAGTAAGAACCAGAAGAAGTCCCGAGCTGCAGCCAACCATGTGGCCGAGGAGGGTTACGGACTCGTTCCGCACTCCTTTGTGTTTCACCGGGGTCAGGTTGGGAAAAACGTGGGTCAGCTCATCCAGGATGTGCGGAGAGTCATGGAGCCGTACACCGCGGAGTCTCTAAAGGTCCGTCTGCAACACCAGCCGTCTTCACATGATCTGGACAAGTCCTTTGATTGCCTTAAAAGCCATTACTAATGTAGATTTATGGTCGTTGTAGACATTAATTTGCGTGAAAGAGTGATGGTTGGCCTCATATGATGACAAATTCTGACTTGACTTGACAATGATGTGTCTTCAAAGTAAACGCACTGATGGGCCTCCACACAACAACCACATTTCCTTTGTTGATGGATTTAAATATGAAGTTGGGAATGACTCTTGGTATGATTTCTAATTCTCACTAGACCTGAATCTATTGTGCTTTTTTTTCTGCCAGGTTAGGAAAAAGAATGTGTTGAAAGACTTTGTGGCGATTGCCGGGCCACTAGGAGTGACACACTTCATCATCTTCAACAAGACTGCCAGCAGTCTGAACATGGTGAGTTCTGGTGGGCTCAAACAGTTCTTTGGAGCTGGGTGCAGGAGGACTTTGCAGTCAGTGTTTAAATCTAGCGGCATTTGTCCAACAATGCTTTCTGTGTGCTTTCAGAGGCTTGCTCGACTTCCCAAAGGTCCGATGCTTCATTTCAGAGTCCTCAAGGTAAATACACAAAATAAAGCATAAAGACAATAATTATATGGGCTCAGATGATGACAGTTTAACAATTGACTCTAATGATGTCTTCAAAGTAAACGCACTGAGGTGCCCAAAATACCAAAAACATTTAAACATTATTCAATATTCCTGTCCCATGTTCATAATAACTTTAACCATTTTTTTTGTTTTGTTTTTCCTCAGTACTCTCTCATCAAAGACGTGGTCTCGTCTCTGAAGAAGCACAGAATGCACGAGCAGCAGTTCACTCATCATCCGCTTCTCATCCTCAACAACTTTGGGTCTGATGGCATGCAGGTCAAACTCATGGCCACCATGTTTCAAAACATGTTTCCTTCCATTAATGTGCACAGGGTACGTTCCCCTTTTTGATAAATCTGTTGCATTGTGGTCACTTTGGTTGACTCAAGATTTAAAGCCTTGTTGGCATGATGACAGTATAGTCTTCTGAGATGGTCTCTGAAGATTTTTCAAAAGTAAACGCTTTCTGATTTCTGAATCATTGAGTCATGACGTGTTGTGCAGGTGTAGCCCTGAGTTCTAGAATGGGGGATAAAATAGATCATTGTTGTTTTCCAGGTAAACCTCAACAATATCAAGAGGTGTGTGCTGCTGAGTTACAACTCGGAGTCCCAGGAAATTGAATTTCGACACTAGTAAGTATAAATATTTTCTCCAAAACATTTAATCTTTTTTTTTCTTTTCTGAGTGTATTGTGTGGTTGGCAGAGAGCACCAAAATCAGTAGATTCATATTTAGCGTTATCAGATGTGTCAAACAAGTTTGACTCACAGTTTTATGTCATAATTCAAATTATTCCATCTTTAAACTTGAAACCCGCGAGAGCTTTGAAAGAGTATGATTTTCTTAAACTACAATCCACAAAGCTGATTCCCGCTCGGTTCTACGCAATGACGGAATTCAGACACTAGATGGCAGTGTTTTAGATATCAGCCATTACTTCTAGTGGTTTTCGAGTTGAGTGATGGCTTTGGAGGGGGGGAATAGTCCCAACATGTTTTAGAGATTGAAAGTTGGGTGCAGTTTAATGACACATGAGAACCAAATACATTTAAACTAGAGTAGTACCAAATAATATTTTTCTGAAAATAAAAAACATATTCAATTGAAAGTGTTGATCTGTGATGGAGGAGTGATGGTTTCTTGATCTGATTAATTAATGGGATTTATGTTAAGACAACATAAATGTGCGCGTGTGCCGACACATGCATCTATGTAAAGGAATATACATCAATGCATAAGCATGTAGTTGTCCGTTTTAAAATCTGCTCACCATCATTTTTCATATAATTTGAGTTTTAAAGCTAATTTTTTGGTCATTTTTTTGCTATCATCAATCAAACAATTGAATGTAGTGGCCATTGTGTAATATTATATATTTCGGTTCAAATGATGACAGCTTGTGACTTGACAGTTCAGTGATGTGTGTTCAAAGTATACGCACTGATGAGCCTCCAGTTGATAGATTTCTTCTACTTTTTGGTTTTCAAACGTCACACTGACGCACACACTCTTGTTCCCGACAAACAGCAGCCTGAAGGTCGTCCCTGTGGGCATGAGCCGTGGCGTCAAGAAGCTGATGCAGGAGCGGTTCCCTAACATGTGCAAGTTTGAGGACATCAGTGAGCTGCTGTTGAAGTAAGGCTCCTGCCAGTGTGCAGTGTCAATTGTGTCCTGAAGTCAAAGGGTGGTGTGGGGTAAGGCCGACGTGAAGGCAGCGTGTAAAGTCCTAAGAAATATCTTATGCTCTCACAGGGGAGCAAACCTTTCAGAGAGTGAAGCAGAACAGGACGGTGAGCACAACATCACTGAGCTGCCGCAGGCCTGCTCTGGTCGAGGCAACATGGCGTCCCAGCAGAGTGCCGTCCGTCTGACTGAGGTGAGTGCACTGCTGAGGGAGTAAACGATGCAGCGTGGATGGCGCCTGAATTGTTGCACTGTGTTGACCTTAGATTGGGCCTCGTATGACCCTGCAGCTGATGAAGATACAAGAGGGCATGGGCGAGGGGAATGTCCTTTATCATTCCATGAGTGAGTGCACATTGGCCATTGTTCGTTCTCCTTTTCTGCTCGATTTATGTTGGTGTACAAGATGAAAAAAAAACAGTTTGAATTCCGTGATATCTTTCTAAAAGTAAACGCTTACTGATACACCTCAAGATTTCCTAATTTTCATTATGAACAGTATGGATTATCATTTATTGACAAGTTGTTATTGACCCAGTCTCCAAGACGGAGGAGGAGATACAGGACATCCTGAACAGGAAGGAGAGCCAGCTAAAACAAAAACAGGAGCGACGCAAAAAACAGGAGCAGAATGTTGCTCAGAAGAAGGAGAAACAAGAGGAGAATAAGTAATTTGGTCTTCTGAAACGATAGTTTTAACCATCTGACATTTTTTCTCTTTTAGTTGAAGTGCATCACTTTATTTTTCTCCCTCGTACCAGGAAGAGGAGCATGGAGGGTATTAAGAGGAAGCATGCCGAAGCTGAAGAGGACAGTGAAGTGGAGGATCCCGGGACGCAGAACGATCAGGCAGCTGCTGCTGAATCTGATGATGAAGTGGAGTACTACAGACAGGCTGTCGGACAGGAGCCAGATGAAGGTGAATATCAAAAAGTGTGTTATGAAATACAATCTTTTTGTTTCTGCGTTGAATGTAATAATTGACTAACATCTTTTGTGTGCAGACATGTTCCCCAGTGCCAAGAGGAGGAAGGGCCCTTCCCCTGGTAAACCTCCAAGAGAGGCCAAAGATGGTAAACCCCCAAAAAGAAGCGGTCCAGAGGGACAGCAGCACAGAGGCAGAGCGGGTAAAGAATGGAAGAAGTCGAAGGATGGGGAGAAACCGTTTGGAAAGAGGATGAAGTCTGGAGGAAAGGCGTTTGGAGCAAAAAAAGCTGGTGACAGGGAGAACAAATTTGGTAGGAAAAAGAAATTTGATGGAAACAAAAAGGACAAATCATTCAAACCAAAAGGGCAGAAAGCCAAGCAGGGCTTTAAGAAGAGAGGGGCAGGAGCAAAGCACGGCTTCAAACAGAGGAAAGGAAAAGGCTGAACGCCACCTCTCCTCTCTGGACTCGGACACTGAATGTGTTGTTAGCTGGCTGCAGCTGGTGTCTGTTTACCATCAGACGCTGAGTGTCAGCCCGTGGAGCTTCTGTTGTGACTGATGACCTTCTTGTGAGGCTGTTAAACAAGGGTGCACCAATGTGGACGTTATTTAAATAACAAATTGACCTATAACCAATATGCCTTTGTATCAAAGAAATCCTAACGACTTTATATGTGCATGAGATTAACATGGTTAGATGTGATTTGCATCGCAGGAGGTCTGTAAAGCTGCAGTACAATAAAGCACAATAAAGTGAATAATACTTTATCAATCCGCTGATTACGCTCAGCCACGTCCGTATGGGTGCATCCCACAGTTTACGGCTGAAAATCAGCAGAGGGACACAAGAGGACATACTTTTTTCACACAATTAAAATTGTCTACCTGTTCATTAAAAGGATTAAACGAGAACGGTTTGATTATTTTTCATTAAGGTATACAATATTTTGGGGTTTTTAAGTTGATTCCAAGATGTGATGTCCTCCACACAATTCCTATCTTCTGTCAGACGTTTGTAATTTAACAGATCGGCCCACCCAGGCCGTTTTTCTTAAACTTCCACAGCTCCGTTTAAATACAGAAAGTCAGGGTTTTTTGGGTTGTTTTTTTTTTAACTCAGTATTTAGAGATCCCGTCTGTCATCAGTAAACAGTTCTTTAATTAAAGCCAGAAGAAGGTGCTTTGTTTTCCCTGGAATCTTGAGAATTTGCCCGGTAGGTGTGATTGTGATGTAAGTGGCGGCCTCCGGCTCTCAGTCACAGACTGAGCCGCGCCTCGCCAGCTGCTTCATGGACGGATCCACCGACAGCAATCCGTGATAGCACCATGAATCAATGGGATTCAGGCAGACGTGCCTTCAAGTGACATTCGGCGCACGCTCCATGGATTTTTATAACGGAGAAAATGATTAAAACGCAAGTAAGACGACGGCTCCACTTGATACCTGTATTTACGTCCTTGAGTTGCGTACAACTCCACGTCATGTTGAGTAAGTAGTGCAATTTACATGCTGCACGTAACGTACACTGATTTCAACCTACGCTGATTTTTTTTTTTTTTTTTTTTAAACCCCAATTTCAAATGTTTTGTTGTTCAAACTAACAAATCTTGCTTAACCTCATAAAATAATAGCTGAAAAAAAGTGTCCTCAAAATTGAGAGTGTTGCGAATATATGACGTCGGTGATTGCGTTCAATTGTGATGTAAAGGGCCAGCTCAAGAATATTGGTAATTATATTTGCATCGAATTGCTAATCAGTGTTGTAAAAATAACCCTACTTGAATAAAAGTAAAGAGATTTCATTTGAGAGTGTTGAAAGTTGAAATTACTCAAGTCAATGTAAAATCCTTCTTTTAAAGAGTAAACTGTTGAAAGGACACGTGTAGCTGGCCTACTCTGGTATAAAACCTGACAAGCACTTGTCTGTTGTACAGGATTTATGGTGCTCATATGGAAAGATCACAGATCGGTGATTGAAACGTTTTCTCTTATAGTTCCCCCCCATTTATTTCATTAAAAAAAAGGAACATCACAAGAGCCCAGAAAGACACGACTGGAGATGCACCTTGACATGGCTTGATGGGAGAGAGAGAGCCAGTCGTTTGGCCTCCTGTGAATACACACAGTCCAAATAACCTGATACTGATGATTAGAGACCAGTGACTATTCTGACTTAGCTGACACTAAAGCTGTAGGCTGTCACAGACTTGCAGCAGCGCGGATGTCATAGTTTTCCTTCCTCAAAATAACTATGTACAGATTCAGAGGAAGTAATGTCAGTGAGGGCTCAAACCTTTCTCGCTTCTGTTTTCTCTAGAAAAGATCATCTTAATTATGATGTTATCTGCAGATACGACTGATGAAATGAACTGTCAGACCAGCAGACCTCCCCTGCAAATCTGTCTTCCGGTAAGTGGAAGTTTATGCACCGTTTTATTTTGAATGCTTCTAATTTTGTGAAATGTCCCTTTTAAGAATGTTCCATACTTTGACATTCATGGCTGTATTGATTGATGATGAATGTCTTCTGAGAGGTTTCCTTCTTTTTACATACAGTAAATCCTAATATGACCTGTGTGTGGTTAAAATTGTTGGAATTTAATGAATAAACTTGATTCACTTTTTCAGATATTGGGCGAGCTACAGCATAAAGCAAGATGATGGGCAATTTCTCTGACTGTGAGAGGTTTCAAATCGCACTGCTGCCTTCAGTGTATGGATTAGAGTTTGTATTGGCTCTGGCAGGAAACCTGCTTGCCCTGTGGCTGATGGTGGTCAGAGAGAGGAGGAACTGGCACAACGGTGTTGTCTTATCATGCAACTTGGCAATCAGCGACTTGCTGTATGTCCTGACTCTACCGTTGTTGATCATCTACTACTCACGAGGGAAATACTGGATGTTCGGTGACGCCGTGTGTAAAATCGAGAGGTTCCTTTTCACCTGCAACCTGTACGTGAGCATCTTTTTCATCATGGCAATAAGTGTGAACCGTTGCGTGGCCCTCATGTGGCCCTTCTTCGCCCGAGCACACGTGCAGCCCGTCCATGCCAAGGCCATCAGTGTTGTCATCTGGATCACCGTAGGAGTCATTTCCTGCCCCGTGCTGAAATTTGCCTCTGTTTGTGTGCACGATAACAAGATTCACTGTGTGTCCATTTGTGACACACAAGTTGTTGGAAGGGATGTAACGTTTCACTTTGTGTACAAGATCCTCCTCTTTGTGATTGGGTGTCTTATTCCCTTTCTGGTTACTTCCACTTCTTATTGTGCGGTGATTTGGGTGGTGTGGAGAAATGTGAATATAACCACTCTGCAGAAACAGAAAGTAGCACTGTTGGTCACATCAGTGCTTGTGATGTATGCCATTTCCTTTATGCCTTACAACGTTCTTCAGATCCTTCACTTCTATCTGAAAATCCATAACAAATCTAACAGCTCTCAATGTTTGATTTATGACATGTACCAAGTGTCCAAGGGACTGGCAGCTCTGAACATGTGTATCCATCCAATCCTTTACATGGCTCTGTTTGACAGTATAAGAGTAGCTTGTTGTGGGAAGAGATTGGAGGACAACAACAAGATAGAGGCAAATAAGCAGACATGTCTGTGAAGCACATTATTCTTTTCATGTTGCAAACATAAGTAGATTTTAATTTTACAGAGGATGGCTGACTTACCTCCAAGATTGCAGAAAGTTAGCATTCTGCTTTATCTGGAACGTGAAGACGTGCAATGGAGCTTGTGTAATGTGTTGTGAAATTATGTCCGTCTGACCTAGTCTGCACCATAAGAGGAATACAACTGACGGTGCAGAAGTATAATTCTTCATCTATTGGCCAGGTTTTGAACTTTTTTAAAATCCAAAATCACCATCTGTTTCATTACAGATGACACCTCATTATTACATAAAATCTTGTAACAGTTTTACTATTGTCTATAACAACACAAACAGAATATATTAAATAAATACATTAAAAGTTACTGACCTTGTCAATGAAACAGTTTTGATTGTTCACTTCCTAATAAAATGTTGTTTGATACAGTAAGAGTTCTAAGATGTATTTCAGGTTGTTTTATGTTTCATGAAGGTACTCAACAATCCAATGCAAAAAGATTAAAGACGACAAAAATGTGGCCTGAAACTGAACTATACCTTTTCTGGTTTTGTTCATTCAGAAGCTGACAAAGAAAATGTTTTGTTGGTAGACCTACAATCACATGACCTTTGTGTCACTTCACATCTACCATCATCTTAAGCCAGACATTGAAGCTTCATTAGAGCACAGAGTGAAAATAGAATTTATAATTCATGATTTTTTATTCATAAGAAGTAGTAATAGTTAAAAACAGTAAATGATTGTATGACGACAAAAGAATGCATGACTTTTATTTTGACGTTCAACATGCAAAAACCTGGTACTTTTAATGTGAAGTTTGATTCCCGGAAGTGTGTCTGTTCGCGGCTCGCCTGTCGCCCCCCCTTTCTCCGCTGCTTTGCTAGCTCAGAGGATGCCGTCGATTGAATACGACGAGTGAGTGTTGTTGCGTTTAATACTTTTTGTCTGCTTGTATTAAGTGTCTTTTGTCGGTCTAAAATGGTACATTTTTTCTCGTCCCTCCAGCTCCAAGCCCAGTTGGGCAGACCAAGTCGAGGAGGAGGGAGATGAAGGTGAATAGCTAGCTAACTAACTAGCTAATAGTAGCATAACGTTAGCCTGTTGCCCGAGCCGGAGGCCGGCCTAGGCGGCTTCACTTCCACGTGGTTGGTTGTAATACTCGAATTAAAACAATTGCCCGTTGTGCTTGCCATATCTAACCCTTTAAAATACAAATCCGTTCGTTTGAGTGACTGACTTAATTTGTCTAGTGTCTTAAAAATGTTCCCGACATATGCTGTGGGCCGCGGACAGTGACGTAGGCAGTGTCATTCATGAAGTTAGCAAGCATAGAGTTTGCAAGTTAACTAGCCATGTTCCTCACTTTAGTAAGACTTAAACACAATTAATCATGAATTATTTAAAAACCTTTTGTTTGGCTTTCTGATTTTCTTCAACGTGTATCTTGTCTCACTTTCTAACAGGCACACTCCCATCCCCAAAAGAAACCATCAAAGGAAATATCAAAACTGTCACGGAATATAAAATCGATGATGATGGAAAAAAGTTCAAGGTAATTCGAATTTTATTGAGTTGTATTTGTATATGGTTTAATTATTTTGTCTTTCAGATCATGCTTATATGTTCAGAAATCTCCCTGCATTTTATGGAAACTCACCGTTATCGGGATATTTCATTAGTGTGGATGCTGCATGTAAAAACATTAAAGAAGAAACTTTTCAACTTAAGAAAGCCCCGACTGATATGAATCCTTGAGCCGATACAGGCCAATATAGACACATTTCTCTCAATGTTCCCTAAAATAGGTTTGTCAAATATATGTAACTGATATGCACGGGAGGCAGAATATTTAACACATGAACAATGAACTTTTACTGACTTAAATGACTGCAGTGCACATAAACAGTAACCATCACTGAAATTTGATAGAAATCATCCCATCTGTTTCTGCAATGTGTTCATTAAGAGATTTTTTTTGACATTGGCCAATATTGATAACACTGATACTGATATATTGGTCTGGCTCTACAAGTTTCATAGTAGCTGATGAATTTTCTGGCTTTTCTGCAAATTAGCAGATGCTTTCAACACGTTCATTTCAGCATGCAGCATCCATTTTCACCAGGAAATGCATTTTTTTTTTGTAGTTAGTCATTCAAATAGGAGTATTCATTATTGTAAAATAATTAAGCACCATGCAGGTTTCTCTTTGTTTACTTTGTACAAGATATCTTAAACTATCAACCTTCAGCAGTTTTAATTGTACATTTGATTTGCAGTTGATATTCAGTGTCATTCAGTGTCTGTGTATATTGTTTTCTCTGCCATTTTTTAAAACACATTTTTATTAGTAACCTTAAGAGTTTGCAGCACTTGCTCTCAACAGTCTCATTGCATTTCAAGTTAATAGTAGCATATTTGTCAGTAGTATTAGCCACCACAGTTTATTTTCATTAATCTGGGAAATATTTACTGAATGGCATTTGTTTATAAAATGTGACATCATTGTAAAGAAAAACCTCAAATTTTCGAGACCTAATGGGACGTCTTTAGGTTTCTCCTTTTGGTAAATCATCATTTGTAAAACCAAAGAATTTACTGATGTAAATGAGACAATATCCTTAAATTATGAAGCTGAAACCGCCTGGAAAATGACCAAAATCATTAATTGTATTGTCAAGATAGTTGCCAAACACTCTTTGTTTATCTCTTGCGTTTTAGCTTAAGTACAATAACTGCTTACACACATTTGACTACAATAAGAGTGTTGATCTGTAACAATTAATTATGCCTCATCTCCTTTTTTCCCCCAGATTGTGCGGACCTTCAAGATTGAGACGAGAAAAGCTTCAAAAGCTGTTGCAAGGCGAAAGGTATTTCAAACTGAATTTGGTTAAAGCTGCATCTATTTTGAAATAAACAGGATTCTGGGCCAGGTCTAACATTGTTGTCTCGTTTCAGAACTGGAAGAAATTTGGCAACTCTGAGTTTGACGCACCAGGACCAAATGTTGCCACCACCACAGTCAGTGACGATGTCTTCATGACTTTCATTTCCAGCAAAGAGGTGAGCTTTGTGGTTTTACGCTGCTGCTAATTGTAATGTAGCAGTCCACATAATGCGTGGAAACACCCTTTAGCTTCTGCATTGATTTGTAATTTTCTCATTTTGGCTTGTCAATGAGTATCTGTCTTTTCCATTGCAGGACTTGAATGCCCAAGACCAGGATGAGGACCCAATGAACAAACTGAAAGGACAGAAAATTGTGTCTTGTCGTATTTGCAAAGGCGACCATTGGACCACCCGCTGTCCTTACAAGGACACCCTGGGCCCCATGCAGAAGGAGCTGGCTGAACAGCTTGGACTCTCCACTGCAGACAAGGAGAAGCCTGCTGGCTCTGGTACCATCAGTATTCCAGTGCAATTATCAGATTCTGATCAGTTTTTTATACTATCCCCTTTGGTTAGCTGGTCTTGAAGTTATAACTGGTGTGGTCTGCTTTTTTTTACTCTCTTTGACCAGCGGAACCCGAGCCTGCTCAGCCTGCACAGAGCAAGACTGGAAAATATGTGCCTCCGAGTCTTAGGGATGGAGGCACGCGAAGAGGGGAGTCTATGCAGCCCAACCGCAGAGGTGGGTTCAAGTCGTCGTATTTGTTTGCTGTTCTTAACTTGGGTCACTGTATAGCTGCATGAGCATAGATTTATAACATATGTGTGCATCCCACAGCTGATGACAATGCCACTATTCGTGTGACCAATCTTTCCGAGGACACCCGTGAGACAGATCTACAGGAGCTCTTTAGACCATTTGGCTCCATCTCGAGGATCTACCTGGCCAAGGACAAGAACACTGGGCAGTCAAAGGTCAGCGCTCATCTAAATAAAACAGATCTGCACCTTTTAAGATATTTTAGGCTTAAAGAATCTGAAGGAAAGGTGGAGCAAATTAAGAGTAATTAATAAAACAGGTTTTTCAACAGCATATTGTATATTCAGAATTCTATACAACTAATAAATATAAAGTTAAAGAACAAGTGGATGGAACTGCCAAATAAATTTACTACAGTTGACAATGGCCAGAGGCACAACGATCCAGTTGTGTGTTGTTCATTTGTTGACTGCTTTCGTCCTTGCAGGGATTTGCCTTTATCAGTTTCCACCGTCGGGAGGATGCATCCAGAGCCATCGCAGGAGTGTCAGGATTTGGATATGATCATCTTATTCTCAATGTTGAATGGGCCAAGTAAGTCTCATTTTATCCTACTAAGTATCGAAAAGTTTTATTTATTCCTGATTCCAACTTCTTTTAACTCTCTTTGCAGACCGTCAAACAACTGAAGAATCCATCAGAATCTTTGAAGATAATGCCAAATTTTATCATAGTGGTAAAATATGGCTGTTATGAAAATAAAGAAAATCAATGGCACAATTTCCTTGTCATGTTTTCTCCTAGCAGCTTTTATATAAAGTAATTTGGCTATTTTACCTCAGAGCCTACAGAGTTATGGTTAAGAGGTAAACACATCAGGGCTCCAACATGCAGTGAGAACAGTTCAAAAGCAGATGGGGTTCATTTGTTTGTCAACCTAATTTGTATTTCAATTTTTTATAACTCCAGCCTTGTTTCGGAGAGGTGCAGGCATGCGAGTTCTCATATTCCTTGACTTGATTTCAGTGTACTAAATGTTTTTCTTGTCTTACCAGGAAGGGGAATAGACTTGTGATTTGGGACCCAAATTAAATGTGAGTTTATCTAGACCAGAATTGTTTTTCACCTTTTAATTTACATCACTCAAAATGAAAAGGGCAAATGCAGCCTGAATGTTTGAGAATGATCTATCCTGGTTTGTGTCAAAATTAGGATTTTTCCTTTTTAAAAACCTACTTCAAGTTATTGAGACAATTATGAATTCCACTTTGTCTCAATTGGATTTAAATCCATTAGATTCTGACTATAGCTCAATTTATTTTACTCAGGGATAATTCCAACACTAAAATGCTCAAAAAAATGGTCTGGATTATTTTTAACAGTGGTGATTTCTGGAGATGTCAATTTTTGAAATGTATCTTAATGCTTCTTAAACAGGGCAAATCTGTATATATTTGAGAATACGCAGATCTATAGTCTATAATACAAATACCTGTCAGATGAAAGAGCTCTTATCAGCAACTACATACTGCAGTTATGGCTTGTGATCCTTAAAAAGGCTGGACACCATTCACACTCATGTTGGACCACTGTACCTGCGTGAGCCACAACGGCCAAACCTGTTGTTACCCGTGGCTGTGAGTTGCACACAATTTTAGCCTCCTGACTTGTGTGTAAGCTATGTGAAATTCTCTCATCCTTATTGGTCAGGAGAAGCAGGTAACGTTTTCAGACTATCAAATCCTTAGTTTAGCCATAATTCAATACACCATTGCATTATTATATCATCATTTCTCATTATCATAACCACTACTACACCATGTGTTAATTACTTAAGAGCTTTATTTGAAACATTACACATTAAAAAATACAATTTATACCACATTGGGTGAGCACTTCCCAGCAATATGATTAAAGCACATTTAAAAAAGAATGGAACTACACAGAACGTCCATGGTGGCCACTTATTGACAGTTAAAAGACAAATCATTTTAAAAAAAAAAAAAAAAAAATGAATGATTGCCTGAAAACAGCACCAGGATTTGTGGAACATTTTTTGCCGGGAAGGTAACCAGAGACTAATCAGAAACATCCATCTTCTCCTGTTTGATGTTCTCTGTAATAAAGGACAATGTATAAGCTATTTTGCATAGACACATTTATAGTGTAAAAGAAAATTCAAACAGAAGGGTCACCTGTTGCCTGTTCTTCCTTCATTCGCTCCATGATGCACTTCTTAATCTCCAGTCCGATGGCCCGGGAAAGTGGAGGGGGCACAGCATTTCCAACCTGGCACAACGAGGAAGAAGAAATTATGATGTGTGGCAGGATCTGCATGTGCTATATTCATTAGTTTTCAAATTTGCAATAACCACCTTTATTAAAAAAAAAACCAAAAACTTAAGAGCAGATTAAAGCCATAAACAGACATGGCAAATGTGTTGGCAAATTCATCTATTGTTCACTCTGTATTTTGTAGACATTAATAATTAATTTTGTCTCTTCAGCCATTAAATGCTCCTCATGAAATGATGTGGTTTGATCCCACATATTCATGTCCATTCCTGATGAACAAGTTAAACTGGGCGAAGGTGACAATCTGCTGCTGTCACAGTGCAATTACGAAAGGATATATAAAAAAAAAAAAAAAATTCACCATTTGTCAAGTAAGATTTAAATAAAATGAGGATGTTACCTGTCTGTGTTTGTCCAGGATATTTCCAAAGAAACGGTAGGTGTCGGGGAATCCCTGAGAGCGTGCACACTCCCTAACACTGACTACTCTGTGCTGCTCAGCATGCAGAACACGACCCTGAAAGTTCGATGATTCAGATTAAGATTCAATAAGCAGAAAAAAAACCCAAACTTTTATCTGAGCACAATTTATTGAGCAGTACTTGTTTGCCCATAGGTTCAGGGTTGGTGACTGTTGTACTGAAGAAGCCGTCCCACTCCAATCTGCCGTAGAGTCCAGCCCAGTGATTGTGGCGGTTCCCAGTGTGGGGCAGACACCAAGGGATCAGTGTGTTAAACTGTCTGTCTGCCGGGTCACATGGCTTCCCTAAAACCACAAAACATCTGAACTCCCACCACACTAGAAATGAATTTGGTTCAATTCCAGTATTCATGTATATAAAAGTCCTACATACCTCCTGCACAAGTGCAAACGCCTCGCAGCGCACCGGTGCCACTGCGTCCGTTCTTTTTATCAGAGTGTGTGTATCGCAGTTTCTTGGTCAGGGTGCCATCTCTCAGCCTAATCTCAATGTTGGGCAGGTCCCTCCAGTCGGAGCCCGGGGCCAATGGGATGTGACGCATGCGACCTTCAACCAGAGCACTCATGTCCTGGGGAGGAACATTGTGTTACATGCTTATGCCTACTTTACATGTACAATTACACGTTATCGCAAGTTGTTATCTAATTCAGGTGCCAAGACGAAAATGTGTGAGCGTGAGACAGCTCACCTTGCAGATATGATCTCTGAGAATTGGCTGATACTGCGTGCCTCTGATCTGCCTCTGGAACCAAGACTGAGGCTCCCCATTGTAGGAGATCTCCAATGCAGATGCACCGTTGCGAATCTCTGGCAGATCAGACATGGTGTCTCTGACAGTGATCGTTCTGTAGATTCCACCATTGCCTCTGTTGAAGGACAACATTTAGTCTAGTGTAAAACGATTGTATGATCTTCATATTATTTCACGCCAAGAAATGGTGCAAAAGTTTTGCAGGAACGTTTACATTACCGTGTAACATTACTGACGTATTTCTTATCATCCACCACCACACTTAGAGAACAAGCTCGGGGGGCAAACACATGCAAAGGCTCGGGATAACGTGGCAGCTCCTCTCCGGGAGCAGCAGCCAGGATTATTGCCCTGCGGCGGGTCTGGGCAACGCCGTACTGACCAGCCTAACGGGGAGGGCAGCATTGAGCCTGTTAGTGGTCCAGTAAAGCTGATCATCACAAAAAACATTGCCATGCATGCATCTCCTGATTTCACATAGCTAATCAAATCTGAAGCTGTTGTCTCTACTCCACCAAATAATTATTGGTGGATTGAAGGAGATTGGACATACACATTAACAGATAATGATCTTTAATAAGACTGTATTACACCTACAGAAGTTAATGCCACTAGCCCCGATCCCCAGCCAGAAGCCACAGCCTGGCCAGACCCTAATCAGAAAAGTCAGACCCACCTGAAGAACACCAAAAGTACACTGGTAGCCCATGCGCACAAGACAGCGCAGAGTCAGCTTCAGGACCATGGAGCTTTTGAAGGAGACAAAGTTCCTCACATTCTCAAGCAGGAAGAACTTGGGTCTGTAGTAATCGCAGTAACTGCAAGAGAGGGGGAAAAACTCAAATGAACCGAATGACTCCACTGCAGGAAACCTGCGACCTCCAACTTTTCAAGAGCAAACATGCTCTTGACAGACACGGACCTGAGATAGGACACCACAAGCGAGTTCTTGAATGCAGAGTAAGTGCGAGAGTTAAAGCGGTTCATCCCACTAAAGCCTTGACAAGGCGGTCCTCCACACAGCATCTCCACGTCGCCCTTCTGCGGCAGCTTCTGGCCGAGCGAGTTGGTCTTCTCTCCGGACATGACCAGCTTCAGCAGAACGTTGCAGTCCTCGGTGAACACTGTGCTGCCCGGGTTGTTGAGCCTGAAGGCCTGTGCTGCAGGCTCCCACATCTCAATGGCCCACAGCGTCTCAGAGATACCTAAAGGCAGCCGGTATCCATGTTTTCAGCAGTGCATTAAAAGTGAAACTGCAATTGCCCAGACTTCTGTGTGCGTCATTATTTGTAGCTCCAAAAACATATGTAAGGAGTGAAAAACAAGCAAGCATTTACCAGTCTGGTGGAAGCCTTCAGAAAGTCCGCCACAGCCGGAGAACACATCCAGTGTGCGATATTTGGGCACTTTAAGTGTCTGTGGTTCATTCTGAGCGTCTTGTGGCTCTTGTGCAGCTAAGGCCTTGCCTTTACCTTTTCCTTTCAGAGAATTGCAGGATAATACATTTTAGTGAGTCTAGAAACAGTTATAGATTTTAGATTTAGAAAGATTTTTTTCCATATTTACCTTTCCCCTTGCCTTTTCCTTTGCCTTTATGAACAGCTGAGCGAGCATGATTTGGAGGGTCTTCAAAGCTTTTTGTTTTTGCATTATAAGCCTGTGAAGGAAATATGGACAGGGACACACAAGTTACTTTAATGAATAGGATTATGTTCCAACAGTTACGCCAATTTATAAATCGATAAATATAAACAGTGAGTTTTTAAATCAGGCACATGCAGTGAGTCCATGCATTTTTTTTTTTTTTTTTACAGCTTTATTCAGCTCCTTCCACAAGTGTTGTAATGCCACATGCTTATCGTGAAAAAAGAAAAGAGAAATGCCGATTTGCTGATGAACTGATCAATTACCAAATCTTAAATTGCTGCAAAATGTTAAGAGCTGTACCTCCAGGAAGTAGAAGCGGTCGAGTCCACCATTAGAATATTCCTGGACGGATTCATTAAGGTCTTCTCCATATTCTACTTGACAGCGGCCGAGCACCTCAATCATGTCAACAGTCACTTCTTCATCGCTCCAGTACAGCTGATTGATGTCGGCGTGGTAACTGGCTTTGACGCCTTTGTGAGTGTTCTCAGGCCTAGAAGACGAAGACACGAACCTCAGTCAAATCTGAACAGTAATTTGTCACGGATTAAATTCTTTAATGGGATGTCTTTAACCTGTAGAATTTGTAGAGACGCAGTTTGACCTCTGAGGTGTCCGGCTTCCCGTTGCTACGCCTGTGACAGAAGATCTCCTTGATGCGCCCGATGCGGAAAGGGTCCGGTGCATCCAAGTTTGACCCCTTGATGTAGTCTGAAGACTTCCTGTAATATTCTGGATACAAGTCCTCATCCACATCGTCTTTCCGGTGCGAGCGTTTCACTGGACTGGCTGGCTTTACACTGAAAATTGATGACAGAGGCAGTGCGTCTCATACGTTTTCTTTATCATACAGGTTTGAGCAAACTTCCAATTTTCCTCTTCACTCACCTAAAACTGAAAGCATCAGGAGGCAGGTAGACACTGTCTCCCACCTTGAACTGCTCCCCCTTAAAGCAGGCCAGAGCATACAGAACCTTGGAGTCATCGTCTTCATCCGTTATGGATTCAAATGCACGAGGCTGTTCCTGTTCTTTCCTTTCATTAGTCCTAACACAGCTGCCACAGAACCTGGAAGCATAAAAACCCATAACAGGGGTAAGAGTACAATTCATGGATCGTGAGTGCAGTACGAGACGTGTCTTGGATGGTGCGTACTTGAACTTGCAGTCATCTGACAGAGAGGTCTTGGGAGGCATCTCAAAACGGGCAAAATCTGTGTCGTACCAGAACTGATAAAAGAAACTCTTCCCATCATCCTCAATCACTTTGAGGTCAACATCCAGGCCACCCTAAAATATAGAAGGAACCACAGGGTTAAGATTTTATAAAATACTTGATTACCAAAAGGCAAATTCACCCACTGTCAAGTTAACTCACCTCCATAAACCAGTTGTTGGATGGAGCTTTATAGGTGACGTTAACTTGGCCTTGCACATAATTGAGCTGCATGTCTTCACATTCATCCACAATGACAAGCTCCAGGGGATCGGAACACTCCCCCAGCACGGTGTGAATCCCACGAAGGAACCAGTGGGCGTGGAACATCTTTCCATGGCTGTCCTCCCACAGTGACGTGATCCTATGAAGGCACAGCTCGTCAGATTTATGCCAACCAGTGTCAAATTATCGATCAGTTACTAACGTCTAAATCTCTATCACCTTGCCAGATACAGAGGGATGCTTGGATCCTCCGATGAAACCGAGACACAGTCGCCCACCTCCAGAACTTCATCATTCACGCACACTTTGCTGTAGTACTGCCTCTTCCCTTCGGTCTGAAAAAAAGTTATAGAAATATATCGTTTGTGTATATGCTTACAAACTAAAGGGTAAATAAACAGGACATTTTTAGAAACTAATCCATATTTGTGGAACTTGGCTACTACATCATGCACAGAGGATCCATACTTAACATTAGGGTATGCATACCTGAGATATATTTAAATGAACGTTAACTCTATATTAACGCAACGTTTTCTCTAGAGCCCGTCAGGAGGTGGAAAAAGAAACAGCCCATACCACCCATTGCTGGAAAATCTATTCTTTTTCAGCTCCAAACTACTATATTGGCTCTGTTCTTTAGTCCACATTGCTGGGAATTTCCATTAGGACCCCAGAACAGGAGGGGAACAAATACCTGAACAGGTTCTCCGATCCATGTGATGTTGCACTGTGTCTGCTTCTTCCTCTTAGCATGAGAAACCTTTTTAACCTTCTCCACCGGAACATCTTCCTCTTCAATATTCTCATCATCTTCAGCTTCCTTTACTGCAAGGTTTGGGCATCTAGGAGCAGGAAATAAGGACAAAAATCATTTATCATGTCCTTGTCAAAATAAACTAAACCATTATTCTCTTCTGTCAAACTAGTCTTCCGGGTTCGTTTTTAGGTTCATTAATATCAGCTACTAAGCAACTAAACAGTCAAAACTAATTTGCCAACATACTTCGGCAGGTTGCACACTGAAAAGGACTCACCTTCTTTGCTTACAAGCCTGTTTGCTTTTGCCACTTCCTCCAAATTTAATCATGTCCTTGCAAGCTGCACACTTGCCACAATCAGGAGACTGGCAAACCTGAGGACAGACAGAGGAGTGTTTATTCTAAATGGCATGAAATGAGACTAAACATGCACAGCAGATACTGCTGAGTTACGGGGGGGAGGGCATTAATGTTGTAACTGCTCACCTCACAGACACCACAGCGCTGCCTTTTGACTCCCGTGCTCTCTTTATCGTTCTGTTCTATCTGATCGGAGAAGAAGGTGTCGAAGATCTGGTACACCAGCTTGGTAGTCGTTGCTTTAGTCGGTCCTTTACTGTCCTTCTCTATCTTTGTAGGGTGACGAATGGCTTGTCTTCTAGCCGCTCTCCTGTCAATAGAATAAAGTCTGTGTTCACAGGAGGACAGATCCATTTATCTTGGCACAAAGATCTGATGATATGTGGAGCGATGGCATTATGGAGCCCCTGGCTGTAAACACATCACAGCATGAGGCCATGCAAGATGACAAGCAAAAAAACAAAAAACACTAAATATGTACAATGCAGAGTTCTGGTTAGATGAAAAGTAGTCTATAGTTTCAATATTCAGGCCTGCAGAGTAAGAAAAAGGTTTAAAGACTATTTTGTTCTCTTCTGGCAACAGATGCATCCCCCTTTCCTGAAGAGTCCTTTTGAAATTATTCTCCTAGTCAATTATATTAAATACAATATTCTCACATAGATTTAAATTAAAATTTAAAAAAAAAGGACTAATGTCCTCATGGTTCCTTCATGCACACATTTGCATTAATCTGGGTGCTTCACATCAGCAGCCATGTTCACATGCGCAAAATTTCTTTATCAGTTAAAAGTTTGAGGGACTGGAAATTGTGATCCCACTGTTTATATGGACGCTAAAATCAAATAATCCGATCGTAACGTGCGTATACATGCACCAGGCTTTCATCAGAATAGCGGCATTTTGACATGCACAGATTTGTCTAATTTCCTAAAAAATAAGCACGGAAGAAGAAGTTGTACTTCCGCCTGTGCTGTAAACAAACGCCGATGTGGCTACACTTTGCACTTTCCCCTGTGATTTTAACTCCGCACTCTTAAAGAATGGGCCTGCGCCAGGTTCTGAAAGCCCTACTTTTGTTTCCACTGTTCTCTGTGATCAAGCTATGGGCTCAGCAATGCATAATGCTCCTGCGTTACAGGAGGAGAGAGCGGGGGGACATGAGCGGCACACATGTGCAGTGAGGGTAATTTTACCCCAAACAGGAAGTCGCGATCAGAATATGCGTTCGGTTCGGACTTTTAAGACTTGAATTAATTTTCCTTTGAGACGTCAGCATGGGGATCAAGTTAAAACTCCAGAACACTTGTCCTTTGATTATTTTTTTGTGTTTTTATATATATTAGTAGCACCAGTAAAGAGAGGAAAAAGTAACCAACTGAAAGAACTGAATATATAATTTTGCATAGTTCAATAAAAAATATTAACTAGGGATGGGCATGAGTGCTCAACTACTTATCTTGAGGACTATGCATTCAACAACTTACTATTCAAGAACCTGCATAATTTAAAAATACTGACATGTATGTTACTGTAACAGACTGCAGTCAAGTGTGGCAAAAACCAAAGCAAAGACATGGATTATGAGACCATCACATTTCAAATCACTGTAAATGTATAAATCATAATTATCACAGTTGGACTTATACATTTACAGAAAAATTTACAAAAAAAAAAAATAAATAAATAAAATCTAGGAAGAACAAATACAGCATCCATGAATGCCAAACTAGTGTTAAAAATAAATAAATAAACTGTTCCCCCAGAACCAAATTTTTCGAAGTGCACGAGTAAATTGCTGATAAGTTATTTCATTTAAATGTACATGTAGAGTCTGGTAACAATGGCTAGTGACTAACAGTACAATTAACTTAAATTATGCTTCAAAAATGCAACTTTTCCCACAAAAGCAAACATAAGCTATTGTTTCATTTCACAGTATAAAGAACTGCAACAGTAATAATAAACAGATATCATGTGCAGAGATTAGATTATGCCTTAACACATCATTTTAAATCATAGAACTCTGCCCAACTGTTGCAGCATGCTAAACTGCAGAAATATGTTTTCAGGGCAAACAGCTGCCTATATTTACAAACTACTTTGCACTATATATTTCTTGGTACTGACTTAGTATCACCTTCCTCCCCTTCACCACGTTATTGTAGAGTTTTTCCCCCCCTTTTTTCACGAGTATTTGACTACTCTAATCAAGATATACCATAATGCCAGCATTCAAATATGCCAGATTAAAATGAAATTTAAAAAAAGTCAGTTTAAGTAAAGGAAAACAATAAAACAAAATTAACACACCATTTCAGCGTGAACTATGATAGAAATCTTTGTCCATGAAGTTTCTAATGCCTCACACTAACACACCACCATACAAACTGAGGATGCATTCACAGCGAGGCCTACCTACCAGTACAGCAGCATGCTGCATTAGGGAACGTCAAAGGATCGTTAGACATTAGGGACAACAAGGGACGAGGAGCAGAAACACAGAATACAAGCAAAAAATTGCATTGCAAATCACAACAGAAAAATGTTGTGAAGCTGAGCATTTAAATTAGATGTGTCACATAGGAACATATTAGAATATCTGGCTACTTCCGACTGACATCGGTTTGTGCGAGACTGAGCTGAATCATCACCTTCAGTCCTACCTCTTTCCTAGAGTGACTCCTGCGAGCTTGATCAGGTCTCTCATGCAGGGGGTCACGATGATGGGCTGCTCATCTGAGTCTCCGGCCTCATCGTAACTCTCCACCTGCTCCACGACAAACTGGGCGTGGCGCAGCAGCGTGTCTTCGGTGAAGCAGTTGAAGTTTAGCCCTGCTGGGGGGACGGTCGTCTGAGGGCAGAGACAGAGTTTTGTTTTTTTTATTATTATTACTATACAAACCCATAAATGGTTCACCTCTAAAGTGATGGTATTTACCACAGGATTTTATGTTGAGATGAAATAAAACAGTTGCATTCTAAATTACTTAAGTTACTCTAAATTGTCCTCTCATGCCAGAAGAACTAAACAGAAAACACTTTAAATTAATGCGTCGATAAATTGCTTTGACCAGCCATTGTTCTCTACCCAAAACGAGTACTCTCTTTGTTCTGTTCATCCAATTGCTCACCTCAATCTTGTTGAGGAGGTCTTCATAAGTAGCTTCACGGTTCTTTTGGAGGAATTCCACCACGATCTTGCTCATATAGATCTTCTCCTGCATCAGTGCAAAGATGGGTGCATATTCCTCACTTGGCTGCATCAGGATGTAATCAGCAAAAGCTGGACAGAGACAGGAAACTATTGGTACTGGGTAGCACATACAGGGTTAAACTAAGTGTAGCAGAAAAACTTGGTATCTTATTAACCTGTAGTGAAACCAATCAAAGCTTTTTCTCCACCATCAAAACCAGTGATCCACCAGGCGTTGATGGGTCCGAGCTTCTTGGCAGGAACGCCACCTAAAATAGAGGAGAGCAGGTTACCATCTGCCTGGTTGTAAGGGCTGAGAGGAGAGGAAAAAACCCCCCGAAAAACCCAAAAACTAAAGTTTTCATACCATCCAAGCAAGGGTTGTCATCATAGATTGGTTTGACAACAGAGCTGAAGTAGAGCTCCACGTTCTTCTCAATCAGTCCAGAATCAAATGGACAGAGGTGGCCATGTTTGTCGTACACACTGCAAGACATTAGTTAATAGCAGCAGTTAAAAAACGTTAAGTACTGTAATAAAACAACTTGTGACACTTTAGACACACGTTTGTTCTGAGAATGTCTTACCTGAAGTTCGTAATCTTGTGTTGGGGCAAATCCTCATAGCTCTCAAATCCATCCTCATTAGAGTCAAACAGGGAGAGACGCTCATCTGTTAACATTTCTGGTTCATCCAGCTGAAGATGAGGAGACCAAAACTCTTTAAGGTTTTACAATCTGCCAGTCAATATAGGCAACATCAAAAAAAAAAAAAAAAAGTGACCTCTTGTTTGATTAACATATTCAAGATTTAAGAACACACCCTAATAAAGAAATGTTAGCTTACCGCATTATCAGGATCACCTTGAAAGAACTTGAGATCTGAATCATCCAAGTATTGTCGACAATCTTGGCATTTGGGAGGAGGCGTCTAAAAAAAACAAAAAAAAAACAAAAAAAAAAACAAATCAAATTTAAAAAACAGGTTGTGTCAGTGCAGAAGATTAAAGATGGCGAGCTGAATGATCCTTATCGTTACCTTTGCGGCAGCAACAGGCTTAATAATCGCACTCTTCGATTCTTCTGGAGCAGCGCTGCATGAAGTAAAGTATTAGTAAGTTCACTCATTTGTGTGCTCCATCATCATTCATACTTTGAGGATTAAAACCTACGTTTCATCCGACTCCACTTTGAGACGCTTCTCCTCCGGGGACTACAAAAGATTTGAACGTATAGGCAGT
>KV751340.1:5782916-5805391 GCA_001698575.1 Mola mola
AAATAAACATAAAAAAAAAAAAAAAATACAGACACATGTACATTCATAATTTTCAGTTGTAGCAGAAAATTAATAAAAATGCATTGGAGCAATAGTAAATGAAGATACTCACACTTTAGAGAACATTGACATAATAGATTGCTGTTTCCCACTGTTCCTCGTAACCCTAGTACTGACTGGAGACTCTACAAAGATAAACAAGTTTAAGCTCCTTCCATACGTCGGTTTTAACTCGTGGCTCATGTTCATTATAAAATTCTGCGTGATAAACATGATTAAGAAGTCGGAAACTGACTTTTGGCATCAGAATTTGCCTTGCTCCTGCGCCCAACCTTCCCTTTGGGAGCAGTTGGTGACTTGACGGCTTCCTCTTCTTCCAGTACATCCATGGACACATCTTCAGCTTCCTCTAGCTTGTGGGAACCGTTTGTGAGGCCATTCGTCTTTCCATTCTGCTCCACACCATCCACGTGTGAACCATTTTCCAGGTGAAGCTCTTTTCCCAGCAAAGCCTTTACTTTAGAGATGTAAACCTCCTGAGAATAATAAATAGTGCACATTACACCTCACGGGGGGAAAAAGGTGACATGAGGATCAGCAATTATTCCACTATCTTATCACAAACCATTGATATCTCTGAACTTTTCATCTTTTCCTCCAGGCTGGTAAGCTGGTCCTGAGCATCGACATGCAGGAAGTTCTGCACCAACTTGAGCTTCTCTTTCACATGATCCTAGAATGGCATTTTAATAAAGTCACTAAAGTTTCACTTGGGCTCTAAAGTTTCCAAACAACAACAGTAAATTCATGACAGATTATATGAATGTGACTTGATGTTTGAGGGCTGTGTTAACTGACACTATCGCCCTGAAACACATTGTGCAATAGAGCCAGAAGGTACCTGAAGCTGAAAAAGTCCATATAAGTCACCTGATAAATTCTGGAAAATATTTTGACGTATCCTTATGTGCATTAAATTTTGACGTCTAACGTAAACTATCACTTTGCCGAGAGATCAGATTTTGCTATACATGAAAAGTCCTTACGTCGATACCAGCAAGACTCAAAGGGAAATCTTTGACACTATGGAGAGATGTTATTGGATATATTAAAAAAAAAAAATCTCAGTTTAATAACATTCAGAGTATTTTGAAGTATGCCGGGGAACTGTCCTTAGATGTCATCACTAAGACTCATTGAAATTCAGACTAATGAAACAGTTGACAGTGGAGCTCGTCATTAATGTGATATTGACAACATGAATTGCTTGTGAACCAGCATCGTGTCCAATGAGTCTCAGAGCCCCAGACAGTCATTACAAATCAGTGAGCAGCTGAGAGGTTAACTCACTTGCAGATTATCGAGTACAGCAAGTTACTCACCTCGTCCGAAAAGCCATTCTCACCCAACACCTGCAGCCTGCAAACGGGGAACATGTTAGAACAACAGCGCCAATGAATTAACTGACACGGTCCAACGCATCTGCGAGCGCATTTCAAACCACATCCGTGACAACAAAGCCGCTGTGACGGCGAGCTAGCAAGAGCTAGCAAAACTGGCGCCAAATCCCATACGCTGCTTCATCCATCTGACAGGCGAGATGCTAGCTGGCTAACTGCAATTTCCCCTTGGGGATGAATAAGGTACTCTATCTATCTATCTACCTAACGTTACCGGAGGTCTGGCGTTAACTTTGTATACGGCAGCAACCCCGTCTGTCATGTGGCAGCACGCTAACGCTAGCAGCAGCTGCTAGTCCAGGCAAAGGGGAAAGAAGTGACCACAACTACGTGAAGTCCGACGCTGCCTGTTCAGCGGGCTCCACTGTTGTTGTGGCTTTGTGGTGGTGAAGCTAACATAACAAGCCGTACGGATGCTACAGCACCGGGATATTATTAGCATGCACGTTCCTGACGTTGCCTTACCTTTTCCTGACATCCTTTGGCAGGGACAGGGAAGTCCTGGATGGCATCGTTGACAGCTTTCAAAATGTTTAAAACAAATGTGGTATAAGTGCTTTAAAATCTGTTAAAACAACGTTTAAACCCGCCGTTTGCAGCTGCAGTGCGACTACACAGTGACAGTTCGTCCTGTGTCTTTTGTTGCACTGGACGCTATAAGCGATTCGGGCGCGCGGGCCGTCTTTTCGCGCGGAAACCTGGGTGTTGTGGACTGTACCACTGCAGTGATCCGTAGGGGTAACCCCAATGTTGTTCAATGTTGCACATGGTATTATAATTTTTAATTTCGAGAAGATATAAAACACAATATAATCAAATATACAGTATCGATAAAACAAATTCAACTTTTCTGTGTTTTTCTTTTTTATAAATATCGCTTTCTCGAGCTGAACGTTCACCCCCTCATTCCCCTACTGTTGGCCAGATGTTGTAGTCACCAGGCCAAGAGGAAGCAATCTGAACGTTGTTTACTAATGGGCAATACTAGCAATAAATTCATGCAAATCGTACATATATATTCCATAAAATACTCAATCATCCAGCTGTGCAATATATCCAATGTAGCCACCCACAAACATTAGAACACGTTCTTAATTGTGGAAAATATCAACATTAATAAACCTTTCCGTACACAAAGGAAGGCAAGAACCATGACGTTCTGTTACGATTCTCTTAGGGGAAACGACAGGCAAAGCATACCGTGACATTATTAGATTTCAATAAGACACTCATTTTGCTTAATTAAGTATGTATTTTTATTATCCTTCTTTCATAATCGCACCTTCCACTCCCCTAGTCCAATAGGTGGCGATAAAGTGCGTCTAACCTGTTTTTTTTTTTCAATCGCTAATTACGACGAAGAAGAAGGAGGGCGATGACTTTAAAAAATCCATTTTTTTCTGTTGCAGGAAAATTACTTTCCCTTCTTGCGGTATTGTATTTTTATGTTTCTAAAAAAGTCATCACCTGCATTTAGCTGAGCAAATAGGTAAGAGTCTTCCTTTGGATAATTTTTGTTACTCTGTTTCAGAAGTGTCAAATTATTGGCCTGCATCAAGCATATAAAAGAACTAAGGAGATTGCTGAAACTAATAAACTATTTGCTAAAATCGGTCCAACGCATCGTTTAAATCTGGAAAGATAGTGGTGATCCGTCATCCTCATTATCAAATCAATTATCAATCAATCCTCATCGATAAAGCAAAAGTCTTGGCGAGAAATTATCGCAACTCTGGATGTAAATAAATGTTGTGTCATTGCAGAAGCTTGTCCAAACGGCGAATGCATGTCGCAATCAAAGCTTAACGCTGCTCCAGGAAAATCTTGACCTTCTTTGGACTGGTATGATTTATGAATAAAATTTCATAATTAAAATAAACTTGGACAAAACGTCCTCCCTTCGTCTGTGCCTCACCGTGTTGCCAGTTGACCACAAGGTGGTGCTATGTCACCGCAGACGGATTCTACTGGCGAACAGAAGTAACGATGACTTTTTGTGGTTGTGAAGTCAAGGCAGGGCGACAAACCTTGTCTCCCTGTCATATTGCACATATAGATCCGACCTGGCTAAATCTAGTGTCAGTTACCTCACCTGACTTTTTACTGGGCAGTTTTCAGAGGAGGCAGCTGAGACAGTTGCATGTAGGTGTGCAACCTGCTGGATATTTATGTATCTGATGGTGATGATTCAAAATGTGTTGTGTTTGTCGAGATTTTGTTTTATACATTGTGTAAATTTCAAAGTATCCGTCTTGCGTGCTGAATAAAAGATATTGTATATACTACTTAACCTACAGGTTTCCAAGTCTGATGTCATATCCTGCAGGGCGCTGGAAGGGCTTGGCAGACTTCCCAGCAGTGCAGCCTCCTGGGGCTGATTCAGCCAATGTTCCCACCCAGGAATCCTGGACGTCTGACAGGAAACAGGCCCAACTCTCCCAAGGCCACTAAAAGTCAAACTCTCCCCTCACTCAGCGTCTCCCCTTTACCCCAAAATATCCCTGGGGACCTTTCTTTGCTTCTCTCAGACAAACCATCTTCACCGTACAACATTTGTACCCTCCCTGCCCTCCGCCCAGTTTCCCATCATAGCCCCGTCTTGCTTTAGCTTTAAGCAACTAAACGAATTTCTTAGGTAAGAGAGACATGTTTAATGGCCAAGCAGAATTTGGCTTCTACAATTTTTGGCTTTCAAGTCGAAGCAAGTGCTTTCTCTGACCTTGTCACAGCATGTTTGGATAAAACATTGTTTTTGAAATACTTCTCAGATGTAAGCACAATAGGAAGGCATCCCAGGACCTGCAGATAGGCTACAGCTGCAGCTAAATTTCAGCAAAAAAAAAAGGAATGAAGTTAACAAAATGTTTATGTACCTACATTAGTGTTTTCAGATTGTACCGTACACAGGTAGCGTGCTACAGGACACACAAAGCTATTGCACACGAGACAACATTTAATACATCACAAATCATACATATTGTACGATACATACATACATACATAATTACAAACATACATAGTTATTTATGTATTTGTTATGAAAAAAAAGTCATAGGCCACACACACATTGTAGTGATGGGTACACAGATTACACCACTCCATCTTAAAAAAAACAAACAAAAAAAAAAAACGGGATGAACAAAAATCACTGAAGCTGCCAAAGTGCTTTTCACCATTTCTACTTGACTGTCTCAATTTAAAAGTCAATTTACAAAGGAAGGGAGAGTAAGTTTCAATGTATGTCTACAGGAAGAGGGTTATTGTAGCCCTGAACAACAGGAACCGGATAATGAAAAACAGGACTTCCTATGACTGAAGGAGGCTGTGTGTATTTGGACGTCACAGAAAGAGGACAAAGCTGACCTTCAAGGAGGGCAGAGCTCCCTTCTGCATTTGAAACCAGACCTTCCCCTATTTCGAAGGGGAGGTCTGGGTTCTTTGGAAACATGAAACCTGCTTGCATCTGTAGTTGCACAAGGCATATGACTCGCAACTTAGACTAGGATATTCACAACAAATTCTTGTTCACGGTGCTGTTTAAGACTTCACAGTGGGGGTGATATGACCTCTGCTTGTCAACGAATTGGTAATTCAAAATGACGATCAATAATACTGTTAAAGTGGAGCGCCTGCCCCAAACACTTCATACATACATTCAGCCTAATTCCCCAAGAGAAAGGCACAAACAGAGGCCACATATTGCTGCTACGTTGCTTCGACGCGGTTAGGACGTGGATCCCATTAGCCAAAGCTGCTGGGCAGCTGTCAGTGAGTAAGATTCATCAGTGCCAACTCACTTCAGGAAATGTGCTTTCTGCTCAGACCTTCCTCCATGGAAACTGTTAAGATACATGAGACAAAACAAAAAGCAAGAGGGACAGACTATCGGGACGAATGAGGAAAGGTGTAAGTGATGGAAGCTGGAGCTGGAATATATCATACACATCAGCGCTTACAAATAAGGTAGAATTTCATGCATTAAATGTATGCAGATTATGTAAGTTTGATGTGATTAATCAAATGGTTTAAGCAAGGTTATATAGAGAATATAAAGCCCTGGTTTTGTTGAGGGAGCACTCGTGTTAATTTGGCTTTCTGTGGAGTGCTCTCCTCTGCACCTCTGCCTCCAGCTCGGTAAAAAATGAGTAGTGAATTGGCAGGCCTAATATGGTATACACATATCAGCAAAGGAGAGTTATACGGTTAAACCTTGAAAAGGACAACAGTCTCTGACATAATCTACAAAGTGCAACTTTGTAAGCTGTGCATTGATGCAGTTCTTGAAAGGCCCAACAGCTCACAGTTTTATTTTTATTTTTGGCTAACACGTTTCGAAGCAAAAAGAAGATGACAGGGTTATACGTGAAAATGGTTTGCAACTCCACAGTTATTATTGAGAGTACCCATTACAAAGCTATATTCACCTAAGAATACCTAAGAAAATCACCCCAACATTGTGTTTTTACACCTGCTGCTCAGACGCATCATTTGAATGCTGATTGTGAAGTCACACAATTTTGATTGTAATAACAAAACGCATGCATGTAGACAGCTGTGTTACGGCCCTGCCAGGCATGTCAGTCCAGGGTGTCCTCGCTTGTTCTTTTAACATCTCCCATCACAGCCTTGCACTTTGATCTCAAAATCACACTTTGTCTCACTCCCATTTGCATACCCACACTCAACACACGCTACACATGTGTTTGCGACATGTCAGACGCAGGTGGTGCAATCTCGCATGATAGGCATGGTCTGGTGTTCGTGTTTGTTGGTGCAGTTTTCCAGAGAGCTGGAGCTCTTTAGAGGGACCAGGCAACGGTCAGAGGGCCGACCGCTTTGCAGCACACCCCAGCAGCACAGCACACGCAGAAATTCCTTTCTCATGTCCTTGCTGCGCAACGTGTAGATCACTGGGTTAAGCGCTGAGTTCAGAGTGGCAAAGCCAAAAAAATATTCTGCTCTGGAGAGGACAGGGCAGTGTTGTATCTGGCACGATGAATCTAGGAGCAGGATGGTAAAAGCGGGCAGCCAGCACATGATAAAGACACCCAACACTATAGTGACAGTTTTTAAAAGGGCATAGGCTGCCGAGTTTGTCGTCTCCTGGTGGCTGGAGCGTACAATCAAATAGATTTTCACATAGAGAATGACAATCGAGAGTAGTATGATGCTGAAAATGGTGACAACAAATAGGATGTACTTCTTTGAGTAGAGTGGCAAAACAGCTGAGCATTCGGGCAGATTGTTGATGCAGTTCCAGCCGATGATGGGAAGTCCTCCGAGCAGGATGGATGTGACCCAACAGGCTCCTATCAATAGAAACATGCGGCACGTTTTGGCCGAGCCATATACCTTGACTTTCGTGATAGCAAGGTAGCGCTCCATTGCTATCGCCAGCAAGCTGAAGACCGAAGCTGCCAAGGCAATAAAAGCTGTACCCTCCCGGATGAACCACTGAATGGGTGTCAGTTCATAGGTCCTTGACCCTGATAGAAAAATGTTGGCGATGTAGGCAGAGCCTGCCAGCAGGTCAGAGAATGCCAGGTTGCCGATGAAGAAAAACATAGCAGAGTGGAACTTCTTGTTGCGGCAGACAGCAATCAGAACCAGCAGATTCTCCAGGATGATAATGGTGCAGACGACCACAATGATGATGTTGAGGGGGGTGAGCTGCTTTTTTTTCTCAATGGATTCCTCCAGTCCCTTGGAGGTCAGGTTCTTTGCAACGGCATAGTAGTGCCGGATCAGAGTCGTATTGTAGTACTGGGAGTACAGGCCCTTCATGGTGACAGGGTGACAGTTCACAGCGGCTTCACGGCAAAGATTCATTCACACAGGCGAAGTGTGCAGAATGTTTGTCTTTTATCGTTTGTCTTCTAGGGCCCAGGCTGGGGGGGAGACTGCCTGTCCCACAGTCACTTCTGAGGAGCTGTATGTGGGTCACCTGCAGACACACAGAAAGGAAGAGAAGGCGTGCGTTACTTGCAGCACGGATGAAACACACAGTGACAAGCATTTTAAGCAAAGCAATGCTTTCACCAACATTAATTCCTCTGGCAAAATAAGGTAACCAGGCGACAATCTGTTCTGAGTATGTAAGTACAGCAGAATCACTCTTGACATGACGAATACTCTTTTTGTAATGACCTAAAATCAATGAGCCGAGCAATGGCAATAAACCAAACCCTTTAATTTAATGATTATCAAACGTTTTGAGGTGGTCTAACGCACATATTGAGAACAAAGACTTTGCCCTGAAGACTGACTATGGCACGGACAAAGAGCTGTGTAGTGAGTATACACACAGTACTCATTGTGTCAGTTTTGTCATACTGCAAACTCAACAAGCGCACAAGCACCAGTTTCGGTTTGATATACTCTAAAAGGAATGGAAACAATAAAGTGGCTCGTACATGATCATCATAAAGATCTTCCCTTTTTTGAATGGCTAACGTGTGCCGGCCTCATCTGTGCGTATAAGAATAAACAGTCTGTGAGTGCTGTGCGCTCAGACAAAGGGCTGCACTCAGTCTGAAGGGGACATTCCACTAGCCCTGTCCGCACACTCGGCTGTCAACACATGGCATTGTTGTGGGGAGTGAAGCGTTCCACTCCTGAAACTTCAGAATAGCTTGTGGATCAGCCACAAGTCTTCTTAATCTTAATCAAGACCTAACCCCTTGCAACCCTCTCGCAAACGCCACCAGCGGATCAAATGGATACTCGACAAGAAAAGGCGGGAGCCTCCCTGTGGGGGGAAAAACTCAAGACTGCAAGACTCGTCGCTTGTGTGTAGAAAAAGATCTAACCTGAAGCGTTTGCTCATGAAATATTGCACTTTTAAATACTCAGCACAAAGTGTAATGCTGAGACCTGGTCAGAAAAATGACTCGTCCCATGTCATTGTCTAATCTATCCAATGATTGAATAAAAATTTTTAAAAAAAGACTGACACCAGTGGTTTTTACTAAAAAACGCTCACTAACTAGTAGTGCTGACATACACTTTCCATTGAGGTAGACTGATCCAATCGTCCCCTCTTGCAGGGTATAGAACATGAAAAGTTTTTTTTTTTTAATAACGGTACAGTCATATGTGAGAAATGCTATAGATAACAGCTGGAGACAAAGATAAACACAACTAGTCAGCTTCCTAACTGATCAAAATCTCACTGCCTCAGACAACTAAAGGCATTGCCTTGAAGAAACACTGCATCAAAGAGAAAATGGGCCCCATGCAGCAACATTCTCTTAAATTTTCTCTTAATTCTCTGTTTCATGAAAAATGAAGAGAAGTCAATGCAAGATGAACCAATCATTTTTAACCATCCCATTCTGCTCTTAACGTTTCAAGCAGAATGATAAATCCCACTTGATCTTAAGTTGGAGGTGCATGGCTGATTTTTTGGCAATTAGCATAGGTAATGTCCCCTAAACACTGTATTAGGGCAGGCACATGTTGTGCCATGTACAAACCGGCATAATTGGAGATTATGAGAAGGTAATGTAGTCCATTAAGGTCAGATTCTCTCAACATTACAAGCCATTTGCACAACTTCATTTTAGTTGATCTCTGTTTTAAAACATATTAATGAAAACTTTGAAAGGACACTCAAAATACAGCCATAAAGTCTAAATAATACAATGTGACACTGTATTGCATAACTGCTCTGAAAGTGGAAGACCATATCTGCTTGATGTGCAGTGTACAGCAGGCCATTGTTATTAAACTAGCTTTTTCTGGGGTGTATAGCAGCTTTCCACCTGCAGAATCAAGGCGCTTTGATGTGTCTGTGGGTCCACAGCACTGATGATGTCTGGGAGCACAGACACAGCAAAAAGGCATTTGTTTATTTCTGTCTGTGCGGCGTACAGTTGCAGGAAACAAAACGCTGAGGTGTGATCTATGTTATCGCTTTCATTACTCTTAGGAGCACACAAGGATCCTGTCGCAATGTTTCTGAGAGGGCTGAGTATGTGCAGCTGTGCATGCTGAGTTGACTGGTGTGTGTGTGTGTGTGTGTGTGTGTGTGTGTGTGTGTGTGTGTGTGTGTGTGTGTGTGTGTGTGTGTCTGCTAAGTTGAGGCTCCAAACTTGCTCTCCTCATAAGGCCTGGATAGTGAAAGCATCAAACACCAATAAGCCATTCAGAAGCAAAACACACGCAAGGGTATTTACAGTCTTACCTGGGATCAACTGACCAATGGTGTCTCTTTAGCCCACAAATTAAATAATTCAATCATTATAATTTCTCTAAAAACATATGATTAAATTTTATTATACGTGGCATTTTTTTCTTTTTTTTATGTTTCTCGGTTTTAAAATTTATGATTCCATTCATTGGAAAAACAAACTGTGGACAGTGAAAACGGCAGATTTTCTTTTCTTCCCTATCCCTTAACCACTCATAAAATTTTCTGTTACTTAAGGGAAGGGCAAAAATTCAAGAAAACATTGGTGAATCCCCGGAATCAGTAGATGGAAACAAAATAAGACAAAAAAATTGTGGACAAGAAGAGAAAATTTGTTCTTTTATATGCCCTCTTGCATGAGTCCTTATGCATGACAACAAAGCAATGGTGTGCTCATCAAAGCAACATCAACATTAAACACTGACGGCTCAAACACCGTAATCGTAATGAATAAATTGCCGTGTAGTAAATATTAAACAAGTCCAACATAGTACCACCTTATATTGAAACGTATGTGAACCATGTAAGAAAACCATGACAAAAACAATAAATCAGTCCTTGCCTTGTACATTCTCAGCTCCTAATTGTTCTCTAGACTGGAAACGATTACCACCAATGTAAAACAGACACGGGTACTCTTAAGTCTTTAGAACAGGCAAAGTCGTTTTTTTTCCTGATGTCAGAGGTCCCCAGTACTTGGCGCGTCGTAGGAGTGCAATCTTTACGGGTGCCTCACATCATTCTGCTTCAAGGAAAAGCTTGGTGTTTGGTCTATCCAGTTCATCGGTCTTGGTTTTTATAAACAAATGCGGTAAACAAATCCCTGTTCATCCAGCAATGACTGGAGAAGCTGGCCAATGACCAATGAATTCCTTGGCAACATCTCGTCCACAAGCAAAACAATGTCGCAAGGCAAAAGGTGGTTGAGACACGCCACTTCTGCCATTTTTGGAGCTCAGGCAAGTAATGTCTACTGCAGCGTATCCGAGAACCGCTGTACTGATTCCTCTCACCTGTGTTGGGAGGTGGAGAGCCACGCAGATTTTAAAGGTCACATTGAAGGGCCAAGAGTTTTGAGTAAGACTGACCTGATAATGTGTGTGGTTGTGGCTGTGGCACTGGGACAGGAGGGTGCTGTCCACAGCTTCTTGTGTTGCCAACGGTGAAGACAGCTAAGAAGGGAGATCTGTTCCTGCACCAGGAGCAACAGCTCAGCAGCCAACTTGGTTTTGACCTTCTCTAAATTGCCATCAACATCCATCAGATGAAGCATCTCGTCCTTTTTTTTTTTTTTTTTTTTTGGTAGTCGACTCAGTTTAGCTCTCCTTGAACATATTTACCTTTGCAATGTGTCTTCTGTACCTTTGACTGTGGGTTTCACTTCTTTTATCTCCATTAAGGCTGCAACTTTATCATCCTCCATGATTCCTTGATATTTGAGATCAGCCTTCTCCAGCTGCTGAAGGGCATCCCTCAGCTGATCATTTATCACAGTATTCAAGTCCAGAGGCACCAATGTCTTTTTCCACTCAAAAACCATTGACCCCGAGGAGCCTGATTTTGTACTAATGTTATTGGCAAAATTGCTAACTAGCTGGTAGTCGTGGCATACACGGGTCACACTGAAGTAATCTGATGCAGTCATCCGCTCCGGATCCATTGTATTCTATAGACCACAAACAACTTTTAATGACAGTGCAGTCACAAGTAAGAAATACCAAGTGGGAAATTGCTAGAAACAATAACAGAATTCAGGCTTAGACATGGTATGAGGATGGTGTGAATCCATCTTCCAGAGATAATGTTTGACAATAAAGCAAAGATGCGCTCCACAAAGCATCACCGCTGCAAAGCAACATAACAAAATGGAGTAAAGCTACAGGGCTGGAAACAAAGGAAACTGGTGGCTCTGGAAATCCAATTAGAGGAGGAGCTTGTGTCTTAAACCTGTCAAAAGTAACAAGATCCCTCTACAGACCAGATCAAGGGGTAATCGAACACTGACGCTTCCACTGAGCAACAGCAGCCGCCCCGAACTGGAAACCTTTAGTGGTAATCGGGGCTCAACCCCTCGTCCGTTCTGCTGGGCGTTTGGCTCAAAACCCAAGAGACTAAAAGATGGAGAGCGAACGAGACAAAGCCAGAAAAGAGCATGCATGTGGAATGGCATCTGCACACAAAGGCAGGGATCTGACACATCACTGTGACGTCCACGCACAAATTCATCCTTGTGACATGTTGCACCGCGCTCAACTTTACTTTGCACAAGAGCAAAAATCTTAACCCACATACAACTCCCACACTGGCTTCCTCAAGCAGGAACAAAGAACAATAGTTTGCCTCAGAGTGGAGTGCATTGCCCTTCAGCTCTCTAACGGGAGAGCATGCTTCTATTTGGCTGATGTATCAAAGCAGAAAATGTATTTACAGTCGAGCACTCTGAGCTTGTCTCCTCCTTATCTGTTTAGCTCCATTACTTGACACAAATAAGCGGCTTCAGGCTGAGCACGTGTGTCAGCTGCACCGATGTAATTACATTAGGCTACATATCTGCAGCCTACATTGATTTTATTATTGGAGAAGTAGGTCGTAGATATGAAACAGTCTGCAGCCTGCTGAGAGGAAAACACACTTCTCCGCTTCTCTCTCTCGGGTAAGCCACGTTTTCCCTGGTCTGTTCTCTCACATGTTGTGCAGACAGCTAAAGCTCTTGTCACCTGCAGTCCCTGGCATCTGTCATCAAGGGGTTTCACTGTGTATCGGGAAACCTGACAGGCTGGTTTGCCTTACAGCACTGCCTCCTTGCAGCCCTGCCCTGCCCTGCCACTCTACCTGCCATGTGCCATTCAGAAGTTTCCAAAGCGATTGTTCAGCCAGAGTGCAAACTTCCTGCTGTTATCCCCAGCCCACAACCCAAACGTCACTTTCAGACTTCCACAGTAGACATAACGCATATTCAAATATGTCGACCATTGACCCCCTTAATGAATAGAATGACGACACTTTTCCTAACCCTAAAAAAAGTCTATCAATAGAAATTTTGTGCAAAGTGTTTGTAAAATACTGATTTTATATTTTCTCTTCAAAAAACTGATGCATATTTCAAAAGTGTACAAAAATATTTGAATTATAACTATGCAAAAAGAAGCTGAAAAATCTTGCAAAAGTATATTTCATTATATTAATGTATCAGATGTGTATCAGTAACGTAAGTTTGCATTTAGATATAGTTGAATTTTCTACATTATATTGTATTAATGGTATTACGTCAGTTGTTTTTCAAGATAGACTTGTATAAGTATAATTTAAAAACATTGCATTTTATAAATTTAGAGGCTCTCACATTATGATTGCATTGCATACACTGAAGTTGTATTCATTTGTCCCGAGGTAATGATGCGTATGCAAAAGTATTCATGCACTGTATTGGAAATACTGTACATGCCCTTTAAGTTCTTTTTGATTGGGGATTTCATGAAGGCAGGTGAGAAACGTTCTGTGGTTACAAAAACAAACATCATTGCAAGGGTGATGCATAAAATGTCCTAGAGAAGTTACAAGAAGACATATAACATAATATCCTGTCTGGATGTCACAGAAACGTTCAGAAATAGTCATGCTAACACAAAAGAATAAATAAAGACAGAAAGTGCTGGAGACAGAAAATACAGATAACTTATATGAGATCAGTATCATCACATAATCGTTGACAGAATTTGAGATACTGAGATGATGAACATATATGCTTTTGGGGTGTATATAAACAACTGAGACAAAAGGGTCATTTGGATTTTCGCAGTTATGCCTACTTTTCACAAACACACGAATCACAGCTACATAATACAAAAAAGGAGTGATGGCCGCTGCTGAAAGCAGGTGTTTAGCCAGAAACACCTGATAAGCCCCAATTAGCAGAGCGTAAAGCATGGCCACAGCACCCTACTACAACAGCTGCTACCTGTGGCGCTTCACTTAAACCCAGTTCCACTTTCTGTAGAGGAACAACCTCTAACAGAAAGGGCTCCGTATTCAGCATTTCCGTGTGCACACAGTCTCCCAAAAAACACATTATGGCCTAGAAGAGAATAGAGATATTTCTTTGGATGACTTACATTTGCAGTGTGCCTTAGATACATTTAAATGTCTTTATTGCTTGCTTACAACAAGCATCGCTCAGCCTGTTCCACTCGTTAGTTTGTGGGCTGAAACGTCTTCTAGTACCACCGCTGAGCACCAGTCCAGCATCTCTTTTCACAGCATGGGCGGGAGTGTCTCCACAGGATCTGTCCTAAAAAGCCCGTAAAATGAGGGTTGCGACGAATATTCTCATTATTTAGGCCATTAAGCTACAATTTCTCACTGCAACAAAGAAAAACGCAGTAAATCGCACAAAAATTACTGAGCAATTCATCAACAAATGAAATTTGAAAAATCATCATCAAAGCAGTTGAGACTTAATCATAGTCAAATCGATTCATTAATTTACTGACTCAGAGAGGCATGTGTTCTTTGTTATGACTATGGCATGTAAAAACTGTATTTGCTCACATTTTCCATTTTAAGGAGATTTAAAGACTTCCTGCGCTCTGTAGGAGACGCCAGGCAATTTGGAATATACTTAATCTCCTCATGGTTTTAGGAACAGTCACACGGTAATCCATCATGGATACACAAAGCATAGTCTGCAGTGATTTGTTCCTTCCTGTTCGTCTTCGCAGCTGTTAATATGATATCAGGGTATACATTATCATTACATTATTATCCCTAACAGTGATTTGCTTAAACTGTAAATGGAAGCAGTTTTCAAGTTATTTTTTTGTTGTTTCTGTAACATGCACCGGAAGAAAGCGACATTGTGAGCTACGCATTAAATGACACACAAATGAAAAACCTTTGATCAATTAAAATGTCATGAGCCCGTGAGTCTTTAGGGGCATTTCAGCAGAAGTGAAAACAAAGGTGTTAATATGGCCTCATAGAATGTACGTGCAGAGGAGCTGTAATCCTACAAGGTACATTCCAAGCTTAAAGCTCAGCAAATGTGGTCTGAACATTTCCCCAGTCAAGTGTTGACATGTCAGACATACAGGAGAGAACACAACTAACTATTACCACCACAAAGTTTCACCACTGCAACCACACGAGCTTCGCAAGGAAATGCCCTAACTGAAAGATTGCATGCTTAAAGAACACCCACAGTTGTTTCCCACACTTCTTTCTTTCGTAAATCTTTATTAGCTGTGACCTTTTATCTGGCCATTTCTAGTGGCTGGCGGCTGCGTCGTCTCACTGCCCTTCTGTCCATCACCAGGCCTCAGGGCCCTGAGTGTGTGCAATCTTTTCATATCAGTGCAGCAACCAAATTGATTGTTCGCAGTCAGTTTCCAGGAAAAAGCATTTATGTTTCCGTTGACTCTGTAACGGGGACAGAGAGGATTCGTGCTGCTGCCCTGATGTGACTGCGTTCCGTCCAGGTCCTTCAAATGACCCAGCTCACAGCACAGATTAGGCAGTCACGCAGAGCGAATCTTGTTTGGAACCATCTCTGGTTTAAGGACAAAATAAACCCAGTCATGAGCGCCAAAGCTGAACTTAAGGCTGTTATCTCTGCTATGAGTCAGGCTCCAGAGCTAACTGACAAACCTGAGGTAGACCAATGGTGAGTTTTCAAAACTGATATAATAAACACAGCTGGGGACAGGAAGAAGTCGATAGCTGACTGAAGAGGCAGTATCACCCCTCCACTGCTGCCCCTTGATACTGTCCTGAATTAACAACCTCTTGTTATTTATTTAATTTTATTAGAGACTAGACAACTCAAATCAGTGGCTCTTTTCTAGATTTTTTTTTTTCACACATATACGTATATATGTAGTTTATATACTGTATGTACAAATAGGTGCATATGTATACATACTGTATGTCCATATACAGTACAGACATACTTCATGTACTCAGAGGTGCAAATTTGGGCTTTAACCACAGTATATAGAAATGGTGTTATTCCTATATTTAGTCATTTATTACACACAGCTGCTTTGTGTTCTTGTTGCAACAGGGTTTCTTTCTCAGGCCTTCACACGACTTCATACGCTACCGCAAGCATTTTTGTCTGCCCAATTTGGTTACTTTATGGATGGTTTAAATAGGCTTTTTGTTGTTTATTCAGTGTCTGTTTCCTCATAATCAGGAGAGTCCGCAGATTATTTCAGTTCGAAAATTGACATGAGTCTGTGTGTAACTTTTGTGCCTGACTTTGTTACTTTTCTCATGTCTCCTTTCTCTTGTGTGTTTTTCTCCCTATGCTTTCCACAAGTCAGCTGCCAGCAACTGTTTCACTGTAATAGTAAATAAAGAACTGACAACATTCTCAATCTTAAAGGCCATCAAGTACATTGTTTTTATATTGAAGCTAACAGTATTAAGCATGCAGTAAATTTTGTTCTTTCTATCTGTTAGACTTCAGTGTATATTCATGTTTTCATGATATTTACATCTATAAACCTCAACATGTTTATAGATGTTTATAGACATCTTAAACTTTGTAAATCACAGTAGTAAAAATCCTGAGGGACAGAAAGTTCTGGCAGTGATTTCTTACGCCGTGGACATAAGGTGTGAGTTGAGCTGATGGGTAAATTGTATAAACAAATAACCGGGATCTGTTCTTTTGAAACACCAGAGAGTCGTGAGGTCACCTGTGAAATGTAAACTAGGGTTTTTTTAGGGGAAGTAAGCAAGAGAGCTAGAAAAAGGAGAGCCTGTTTTAACATCACGTTGAAGCTTTTACTGTTGAGAGGCAGAAGAGACGAAGAGATATGAGATGGAGGCCTGTGAATTCTCAGTTTCTATCCGGAAGAGGAGCACAACTGGAAGAACGGCAAATTTAGATTAAAAAAAAAAACGTGTCACAGACAAACACAAATTACATCTTTTTTTGCGACTACAAAACGCAGCAGCATTCACTACAAGTCTGCATCGGTGTCACAGTATAGATCACGGGAGTCCATGAGAAGCTCCCTCTAGTTTTTCTTTTTTTTTTTTTACTTTGTGTTGGAGATTTCACTTTTGCTCTAAAAGCATACCATCCTCTTCGTTTGCCTGTTACTATGCTAACAAAATCGCACATCATTCAAAGGCCTATAAGCTGCTAGATGTTTAAGTGGGTGTCCCTGATACACGGGGTTCCATCACATAATTAGGGACTGCGACTTTATTTCATGCAACAGTCTGACAGTTTGGGTACAGCCTCTTCTGACAACAAGTCCAGTCAGTCGTCACTGACTGCTCAGACAGAAACAGGCAGCATTTGACTTGTTTCACTGTTACTTTTCTTGTTTTCTGTTCTTCTCCTCGGCTTATCTCTGCAATTCTGCAACTCTGCAAGGCTTTAATTATAGCAGCTGTTTTTGTGCTGTGGTTCTCAGAGTTGCAGTGAGAGGACCTGGAGACAAAAAGCTGAATAAAGAAGGACATCACACAGCCTCAGGAGCCATAACCTGCATGGACGACAGGCAGCCTCCCCCCTCAGCTGCCCAGTTATAGGGTGGGGGATCCCCAACGGTGGTGCCTCAGAGGCAATTATTGTAGTACCTTAGCTCTCGGACCATTCCTGTCAACTTCAGTCACTTGCGTCCCAATTACTCATGATTTTATATTGCTCCGTTTTGCGTATTTCCATTTCAGGCTGCTCACTGATTTGCAGAGCTATGTCATTCGCGGCTTAACATGACTCCCACTCCCCTTGTACATTTAAAACTTCGCCAGAGATGAAATGACGAGCCCACAAAGAGGTGATTAAATGCACATCAAGAGGGATTTATTCAGCACACATCTGGGGCGGACATGCTCTTATAGAGCCTATCAAAGATTCATTCCTTCATTACAGCGCACAGTGTGCGATCAGCTCTCGACTCAGGAAACTGCAGCTCTACAGTGTGAAAATACTTTCTCAGATCTGTGTATGCATGTAAAATCCTCTTGTCAGTGCAAAATCTTACCCTTACTTTACTTACAGTTAGTGATTGTCAACCCATGATTACACATTAAATTAAGTATTAAGTATTAAAGCAAGCATGAGCAAACCGTTCAGAGATTTCCTCAGCATGACAAATTTTATATTCTCTGAATTCAAAAGCATGACACTGCGGTAAGCCACTGAGTTTAAAAAACACTGAATTTGTCACCTTTGTACGTGCAGCCATAGAGTTTGATAACCACATGGCACCAATATGAGCGGATGATACATGCGTGCAGTGACACTGAGATCAGAACCAGCATATCTGCATCAGAAACCTCAGCTCTGAAAGCACGATTCAAGTTTCCCCATCTCACACCTTCCCATGTTCTTGTTTATACAATGAAGTCTCCACTAATGAATAGCTTTGAATCCTCTTTTTGATCTCTTTTGTCCGAGATCCCCTGCTTCTATTCTACTCTGTTTCTAGACCTCGAACTCCACCCCTTCTCATGTTCTGGTGCGTCGTGAAAGTGTGAGGTTGCCGTGAGAGAGCTTGTGATTATTTGCTGTACGGTGAGCCAGTCAACACAAGGCAGTCGTACCTGTTGGTAGTGTGAGGGGTTGATGTGACTATGAAGCTTGTGCTTTTTCCACTGATACATCAGTGATTTCCGAAGTGGGTGAAAACTGGCAGCAGACAGTCACAGGAAGGGGTGACAAAATCAAAGGCACAGCAGAGTGCAGAAAGGAAGATTGTGGCGTCAAAGCGAAGCGCGGTGAAAAATGAGAGCATCTCCAAAGACTGAGACGGCGCAACACAAAGCCGCCCAAACAGGATGATGAATTGATGGAGGCCATCCATGGTTCCTCATGGTCTAGCATCAGAAAACCACTCCAGACCCTTCTGGCAGGAGGAGTCTGGACTGGGAACATTTTTGTGTCCACTTAATCCACAGTTTTTCTTCTCTTATTTTAAACAATTTCTTGCTCAGACTAAAAAAAAAAAAAAAAAAATTCTTGTTATGTCAACATAAAGAGGCGTAGGAGGACTTTGTTAGTAAAAAAAGATTTGTGAAGTCAAAACCTGATTTTTAACAGACCAGTCAATGATTTCATGGAAAGAGAGCCAAGGATAATGTTACAGCTTTGGAGGAACACCAGGTCAGTTTTACTTCCTGGCAACATAACAGTTTTTGTTTTTTGGTTTTTCAAAAAAGGCCTCACTTAAAAAAAAAACTTCTGCAGATTTACAGAGCCCTATGCAAGCTCTGACAAGTGGCTTGCTAAGGAATATTTCAGAAGAAAATGGGAGAGAAAGTGAAAAATGCTGTGTTGCAGCTTTTCGGAAGGGAGGGTATGAGGCAACAGCTACTTGACTATGACCTAAACAAGACTCATCTGTAACAGACATTTGAGTGAACGTCATATTCGTTTGACATGAGCAGAATCCACTTCTCCTCAGTCTGTCTCTTAAAAGAGAGCAGTCTGGCCTCTGTCATGACCTGACGTGTGTTTGGCAGGCGGTTGATTCCATCATGCTTTTTTAGCCTGGAAACACTGAATGTGAGGCCTTAGCAGCAAAAGCAATCTTAACTTAGCAAAAAAAGGTCACCAGTGTTTGCTATTTTGCCTTATTCTTAATGTCTGTCAGTCGTTGGAGAATTTGAATGAACTCAGACAGCTAAGGGTTAGTTCCAAACAAAACGAATGGCTTCAACAGGCTCTCTCTGGCTGCATGGGGCAATTCAAAATCCAAGAAAACTGTCTCCAGCACACTTGGAAGATCTGGGGAGGTGGGCTGCTGGAGTAATCCCTGCTGAGTTTTCCAGCTGCACAAACAAAGCTGAGAGGATAACAAAAGCCTTCAAAAGAGAAGAAGAGAGAGAGGGAGGGAGGAGGAGGTCTGCAAAACCGCAGCATCTTCATGTGTACCTGCTTCAAAACCGCTCTACAGTGTGCGCCGAGAATGACCGGAAACCACGACACGACCACACTGAACACGCCTGCTGCTAGAACACACAGCGTGAGGCTGATCCAATTCGGTTCATAAATCACCCTGAATAACATAAAGAGAGGTTGCAAAGCACTGCCGCTACCCTTCAAAGCCGCAGCTGTAACCCAAAACCTTACATTCGATCCACTTGTCGCTGTCTCTGAAACATGTGTAATATTCCCTCTGTGGTGCAATGAAGTAAAATCCAAAATGCCTGTCAGAGATCTAAAAAAACATCTGCAGCATTACGTCCAACTGGCAGCATTTTAGAACAAAAGCTGGTCCAAAGCTCGAAATGTGCAAAAGAAGTTAGCTGTATCCCCACACCAGACAGTGAAACTCATGGCATGCTCCTACAAGCATCAGCGCCCAGTCGTGGGGGGGTTCTCGAGTTTGTCCAAGTCCCTCAAGTGGAAAAGGAATGTCATAAAGGTCACACGATCCGTTGCAGCTAATGGATTCTTTCATTGTTGAACACTGCCCAAAAATAGTCAGAGGCACCTTTTTTCTCCTCAGCCACATATCAGCTAATATAAATGTTTATATAATAATCAGAACAGGACAGACAGCATCTTCACACAACTCAGGATTGTTTGAAAAAGGAAAGACAGACTGAGTGAATAAGCGTGTAAATGTGTGCAGTATTTCTCTGCCTGTCAGCAAAGCGCAAACGCGACCTTTAGTGACATCCTAGCTTCATTTATGCAGACGAAATGGGCGAAAAGCAGAGGGCACCAAATTTATTTTTCTCATCTCAGGCACTCCCAGCTCTTTGGCTGTGAATCACAACGCTTACATGCTGTTAGCTGTGTGTTGTGACTTGTGCCTCGGCAGCTCGCTGACAGAAGGCGTTTATTTTGCTCCAGCTGCCACACCCAAGGAAAGTGTTTTTCAGGAGAAGAGGGAGCAGTAGCTCTAACTGTGAGCCTGCAGAGCCCAGCTGACTACAAGCAGAACACTACTAATATCACAGAGGAATAAGCCATATGAGCATCTCCTACGACCTGCCAACGTTCCTGTTCTTCTCTGAGACTTACGTTTTGAACTGGTTTCGTTTAACCAGGTGAAAGCCAGGGTGCCTCCGGCAGGTCACTCCTCTGATCTTTCACTGTTTTTACCCGCCCAAATTGGATGAATAAAGTGGTGAGTGCAGGCAACAAAAGGCAAGTCAGTCTCCCAAAGGAAAAGCCTTCTCGTTGTTTCCTATAAGCAAACCGCTCTCAGGCCTTAACTGAAACCCGAGCATCCGCTGGGGATCCACACCACCAAACCCACCCCCCATCCTCGCTTTCAACCCCCCAGTGACCTGGTCCATTAAAAAAAAAAAAAAGAAAAAAAAGAAAAAGCCCTTCAAATTCAGTTCCCATCGTTGAATTACCATTAATTTATTTATCTGGCCATGCACTTATACATCTGTTTGTTTATTTCTCACGCTATCCCTGGTAGTCCCCATTGAGAGGGATCCATTTTCAGCAGTCCTGGACCACTGAGCACAGTGTGCAGGGTCAGCAACATGCAGATCCTGGACTCATGATGTTGTGGGCTGCTAGACTGAGTCCGACTGCCTGCACTCTAATCAAAAAGAACTTGAAGTTTCTCAGTCTTCCATATAGATTAGTAAGACCAATGGCGTGTTGCTCCATGTCCATGGAAGGCCGTGTGTGCGTGTCTTGCCAATCAGATGGCACCGTGCACGGCGCCATGGGGTTACTGTCATCCTCGGCCAAGGATGGTGAAGTGTGTGAAGAAGCCTGGCAGTGGTCAAGCCTGATGAGGTGGCGGGTTGTTGTTCTGGTGCAGTGAGCCATGGGGTCACATGGGCTCCGAAGGCAGACGGCCATCCCGGCTGTGTGGCACCCCATCTTCAGCCGGTCCAAGACACGCTGGGAAAAGCACTTGGGTCCATCAGCTGCTGTGCAGGCCCCAAACAAAGCAAGCTGCTCTTGCACAAAAACAGCACCAATGAACCTGCTGACAGGGCCTTCAACACTTGATAGTCCTCTCCTAAGGCTGCCGAGCACGCTTCCTCTCCACCTCCTACTGCTGATGTTATCACAGTATGATGTTTGCTCAATTCAACAGGTTTCACGGCATTGGTGTGCCTTTGAGAGATTGCTCTCTCGCCCCATAACCTCTGGAGTTTGAGATAATGCCCCAGTAAGCCCCTACAGTTTCAGACAGCCCGCCAGTGAACGCAGCATTGTGCACACTGAACCAGACCAACCACAGGATGGAGAATGATGGATGGGGGCTTTTATCTGAGCAATAAACATTGGCTCTTCCATCTTATCATCTTATCTCGCTTGGATTTGAGGATTGTCCCACAACAGGACGCCTAATGGCTTGACTGCTGACACCTATGTATCCCCCTCTCACTCTTTTAGACACAAGGAAACATGCTGTTTGGTCCGTCCAGCCTCACGGAGGGGAGAGGGAACTTTAACTACAAAGAGATGGTACAAAGAAGTACTTTAATTGTCCAAAACAGTTTTTGACTGAGTCCAATTCAACAACAACAACATACTGTGCTCAGTTAAGATTTCACTTGTTAAAGCTTCCTCTGGGGAGCACATCTCCAACCCCACGAGATTAACTCCGGTTGGTGGGGATAATGGGGGCTTTTGTCTTATTAATGCATCCTCTCCATACAATGCCTTCTTTAGAGTGACGGATGAACAAGCCTCAACAACATCGGAGGGGTCAGAGCTGGGGAGAAGAGGGGGTGGGGGGTGCACAGCAGGCTGTGCAACGGCCCCGAAGAGCCCCTAGTGTGTATATGTGTGCGTGTGAGTGTTTGTAGGACGTGCCTAAGGTCCACGCAGCTCATCTCAGCCTCCAACAACAGCTTTACAAGTATGATGCCGCACGCTG
>KV751340.1:5806131-5833438 GCA_001698575.1 Mola mola
GAGGTCGCTCTAATCCACCAGTCCGTGTGATTGTCCTTGTGCTGTCTGGGAAACAACAGCTCCACGGGGCTGTGGAGCGTCACGCACACACGCACACGCACACGCACACACACAAATAAACGCAAACACACGCCCACACGCGAGAGACAGAGAGAGAGAGAGAGCGTGGAAACGTCATAACTAGCCTCCTAGTTTCCGATTGGAAAAATAGAGAAGTCAAAATGCAATTGCAATGGAAAATACGTTATTTTTTGAATACCTATTTCTGGACCCTTTTCCCCGCACAAATGAAGTCCAGATGTTCCACCTCTTCACTTCCTCTCCCCTTGGCAGATCCCAGCATGAAGAGCGCTGTTCATCTTGTCCTGGCTCTGTTCTGAGGGGACGGCAAGCTGGACGTGTACATCTACAGGCCCGTGACAGTGGAGTTAATACACCATGAAAAGTAAAACATCAAGATTGGACCTGCTCCTGAGACACCTATTTTATCCAGGTGTGGGTATAAACCTGTCTAATAAGAGAGGTGCGGTGATCCTAAGTCGACCGTTGTTAGTCATCACAGTGCAGGTGCCTGCTCTTGTCAAGGAGCCTCTATGCAGCCCCAAAGGAGGTAATAATGTCCTCACAGTCACCACGCTGAAAGCCAGTCATCCCAAGAGGCCGTGATGTCATGGGTTTGTGATAAAAACAAACAGCTGTCTGATGTTGATATATTGTCAATTTATTAACATACAAAACACAGGGCATCCCCAGCTCCTGTGCTGAACAAATTATGATTGATGGGTTTACCATCAAGGTTGGTGAAAATTTCCAAAGTCGTGTTTCTAAGAAAGTGGCAGCTGCGAGGTAAAAAAAAAAAACTGTTGGGGGCAATGAGTCAGTTAAAATTCAAAAGGCTTGTTTCCTGATGACATGACCACAGTGCAGGAAGCAGGTGGCACCCCTTCAGACTCAGACAAACTCCAACCTGTCCAAATGACATCACATTACATGGGAAACAGCTCACTGCTCGTCATACAGTCTAGCTTTGGGGATCTGAAACATCCCCACCAGAAAGACATCACCGTGAGCTAAATCATTCCGAAGTAGACCAGGTCCCCATCAAAGAGTTTCACTCGACAAGTTTGTTTCATGTTGCCCACGCTGAGGGTTTACTGGTGGAGAGAGGACCCACAATGTGCAACCACTCTCACCGCACTCATTCATGCCGCCCAAGCAGCAGCAGCTGGTATGTGGAAAGCACCCACTCCAAAGAAAAGAGAAGAACAAATTGTGAAAAAAAAAAAAAGTTAACTTTGCGACACTTCTCTCAGGATTGCCAAAATCTTCAAACATGCAACCTCAGGAGATGGAAACAGCTTCAACAGTTCAACCATTCACAGTTCTTGTCAATTTTAGTACTGTCTGGCTGGATGAGAAGTAAATAATGGACATGTAATAGACAGGCGGTGGAGTGGAGAGACTTCTCGCCATCTGTGCGTTTATGATGGGACTCTTTCAAGGGCTGCCCCACGACTGTGTCTATTGCTAAGCTTTTAGGGGAGGGGTCAAGAACCCTGACCTCACTTCCTGTTGGGGCTCCTCACAAACATTCCATTGTCTGTGAGAATGTACATGTGCTCAGGGGACTCTCCACATCTGGCAGCTGTTATTAGCAACCTCCTTTACCAACCCCCACCCCACTCTCCCGAGGAAGATTACGACATGTGCTGGTAGATGTGCACCTTAAAATAACTTCTCAGAGACAGTATTGTTTCACGAGGCGCTGCTGTGCCTCATGACATGACGATAGATGCCATTCTTATGTCCGTCAGCCAGCGACTGCGCTCTGTCAGCACCTCTCATGCTTGCTTGTTAACACATTACAACTGCTTCTACTAGGCATTACATATGCAAAATGTGCACAAATAACCAATTTTTATGACTTCCTGCGGAGAGCCTCCATGGCAATTAAGGCACGTAACCATGGTAAACTGTCTCAACACTGAGCTAATACGAAAAATAAATTACTATACTTACCTTTGTTTTATGATTTTATCATCATTGCTGCTGAGCATTTTGGGATATCTCTGCCAACGTTGCGTCCATTGCTGCCATAGTATTCACGTACAAATAGTATCAATTATTCCTACTATTGGTTTCATACTGTCTGAGCTCACTAAGTTTCATGTTAGTGTGGAATTTCTGACACAATGAATTTCTTTGCTGTGGATAATAACTTAATGGCGGTTACAGGTTACCTGGAAACGGCCCCTGACAAAGCAGGGATTTTCATATAAAACCATGACTCATTGGGTTTTTTTTGGGGGGGTGGGTTAACCTTTTTTTCATCTGGATTTTTAAACCTAGACATGACAATTAACAATTAGAGGTTCTGGAAGTTGGATTTTATTACCACTGGACAAAGCCAGGCTTGCGGGCTAATTGGATGTTTCTTTATTGAGGTACGCCACACCCCTTGGTTATACAACATGACAGTTGCATCAAGTAGCATCTCAAGTAACTCTAAGACATAGAGAAAACAGTAAAACTTTCCCCTCAAAGGTCTTATTGTCATGTTTATAGGCTGCAAAGAAGCCTCATTTACACGAAGTGTTCGAGCCGGCTGTGGTCCTGTGACCTAGATTTGAACCTGTTAAAAGTGTAACCATAAGCAGGTTTGAAGACCACAGAGACCACAGTGTATAATTTATAGAGCTCTTTTCAATGAATCCCAAAAGGCAAACTGGCTGAATATTCTAGCCACCTATGTATCAAATAGGGACTCTCCATATCTTGTTATCTGCAGTTCTACAGTACATTATATAACACTGAACCACATACGCAGCTTTCAACATGTTATACATGAGGGGAACCACTATGGGCCCCAACATGCTCTTGTATGCTTTTTGTTTTCATGTACAGAGTCATTAGTGTGTTTCTTATGTACACTAACTTATCCAGACATAACACATCATAAGATAACAACTGCTTTGATTCAAAACAGAAATGCACACAGAAAACAAGTCTTATCACTTCCTCATCACCCCCCCACCAAAAAAAGACTACCAGACAAGGAAAGAGTCTCTGTGAAAACCTTCCTCTTTTTAAATATATTTTTCAGATCATGTGCATCGGAGATGTCCAAGTCATTTGGGGCTGATGTGATACAGATGACTTCACTCTCAGGGGACTGTAGCTCGCATCAAAGGAAAAGGAAACGAGTGCAAAGCAGTTGTCGCCGCTATTCTGTGCAACGTGACAATGTATGTGGGTGACAGCTCTTCTTCACACTTTAAATTGACCCATCTCTAAATCAGGTGCAATGGCTTCGCCGGCTCCTCTGTATTGAGTCAGCGCATGCAAATGCATAAACGAGAACTGCTTTTAAAATTGCTGAGTGACTTTGCTGCTGTGTTAGGATAATTAAAATACATAATCTAGGGCACAGTAAAGTTAATTGACACAGACAGTGCCCGTGGTACTGAAGGTTTGGCCTCCATTTTGAATGCTGAGCAGAGCAAGTGCTGCCTGGAGTCAGGGGGGCTTATCTCTCACTGAACTCCAAACAGTGGGCTTAAGTCCTGGCTTTGCCACATGTCTCCGCTGTTCACAGGTTTAGGAGAAATCCTTCCACCCATTCCAGTGAGACCTGCAGTGTTATTTTACCACTTATCTCCAAAGCATCTAGCAGTGTAGAGCTCAAGCAGTTCATTCAGTCCAAATCACATTCAGGTCATTTTTTATGTACTTACAAACAGGGAACGTGGACCTCATGTGTCACCGACTGTAGCACACATATTGTCATCCTTAACTTGGGCTTTTGGTTGCACATTATCCCCGGGTGACCGCAGAGCCACTTATGTTTATCTATGTTAGTGTTTTTAAAAATTGTCATCCCTGCACCCTCCACTGTGGCGACTCTCGCAGAACTATAGAGTTAGCTTATTTTTACAGTCAGGCTTGAAAAGGCTCTTCCCATGGTTCACTTCTGCATGTGTACTGGTTAACGCGCTTGACTATAAGGATGTATTTGGGTGTCTGATGCCTTCGCTGTCCTATGTTCCACCGAGGAGAGGAGTATTAGTGGATAGTAACACGACGGGGCCCCGCACGGTTGGAGGTGGAGGGGGGTGGGTCATGACTTTTGTGGCTTCCTGCAGATTAGGGCAGTGTTTATAGAGACGTGCTGAAGTACCCTTAGCAAAACATGTTCAAATCCCCACATCCATTATTAGATTCTTTTCCATTAACGTTATCATGACGGCACGTGTTTTTATAGTGAGCAGAAGAAGCGATGCTGCTCCTGTCAGCTCTGCATTCAAATATGGGTTGGAGTAGTGTCTTTTCTGAGATGCAGTTATATATAAGTGCCCAGTTTAGAGTTAGGCAGAGCAACGGATGCCATCGCCGCCATTTAAGCTTCAGAGGCATCACAAGCGTGCCGCTAGAAAAATCTGTTGTTCCTCCCTGACCATATGGCAGCCATCAGTGTTTCCTCCCTCATTGGTAAGAAAAAAATCCCAATTCTCACATTTCTCTGCCAACAAATTAAGTTTAAAAGGTTAGACATAGTTTTGCATGTGTGTGTGCAAACTTGTGTTAGAGCAGGAAATGCAACTAGACTCATTGTCTATACGTCTCATACGTCATGTCTTCTTAACTTGCATTGTGTGTTTCTCACAACAGGAAAATTGTTTGCTATTCTGTCACTTATGCAACAGCCATAGTACATCTGCTCTCAGTTTTTGACCTCAGTCCTATTTAGTTTCAGAGCTGCTCGAGGTTAAGGAGAAACTCGTTGCACAGATGTTGCACAACAAACGTGCAACAGAGAAGACAACCCTGTGCCTTTCTGTTCGCTCACGCATCTACGCTCGCGGTCCTGCAGATTTTACAGGGTAAAAGGAGCGAACGAGCCAATGGAGCAGTATGGTAAAGGAGTTGGAAAAGGAAATAGAAAAGGCGTGGATGTGCGCAAGGAGAGGAGGGAAGGAAATGAAATGAAGTCAGTCAATAGAGGGTAAAATAAGCTTTCAGTAACCAGGTCAAGCGTGCACCTATTGGAATCTTGCCTGTAGAAGCTCGCCGGACAAAATGAGTTGATCCTTGTGTGCTTTTGCTCGAGGCGCAACGCTTTGCATTTGTTTGTAAAAATGTGTTTGCAAAAGAATTGGTTGGCCAACACATGCGTCAAAAGGTGCACGTCTCTCTCCTCGAGCAGAACCGATCATCTGTTTCCTGGCACTTGACTGCCGGGGTCAATGTTGCGGGTCATCAGATAAGGCGGATCAGGGCCAGGCCATTACTTTAATCCAGTGGTTTTTCCCAGCCGCTCTTATGACCTGTACTCCTCTCAGCGTCCTCAGACAAGCGAGTTTTGTAGTCGGGGTAGTAAAATGTGTGCCAAAAAAGAAAACAAAGAGGTTGATGGCAGAAGGGCAGCGGGGGTTTAAATCTCACACTCTCCTGATACAGCCTGAAGCACCTCCGTCTTCTAAACACACACAGACGATGCATGCACGCAAGAAGACCCACCAACGGACTCACAGAAAGAGGCTGAATAAAATTTTATTTCATTTTCCCATATACTGAAGATAAACGTTATTGTCATTGAGCCATTGTCATGTTGCAACAGGATAGATTAATGTTGTATGAGTTTAATTTGCATTTGTTGATGCAGCAGTGAACTGTGTTTATAATTGTGTTGTGAAGTGCTCCCAATTTAGTGTAGTAATAGCATTTGTACAATCCTGTCAATTTTCATTACAATACTGCCTTGGGAATCAAAGATCTCTGGCAGTCAGGACTGATTTTTTTTTTTCTTGTCTGTAGATGGCAATATCCCTTAATACCTTGCAGCGGTGCAATAGGAAACGTTTAAACCGTTATTTGCTGCGGTTGATAAGGTAATTTGTAATGTTTTTAAAGTGAAAGTCAGTCAAAAAGGATTAGCACATTATAACACTCTCTTTTATTTACTTTTTTGACTAAGAGTGAATAAAAGACAGACATCTGTTTTATAGAGTGTTTTTTTTTTTTCGGCCATACTACATCACCTTTGAACCGGTGTGAAACCCTCCCAGGTTTATTGGCTGCACACTGTTCCCTCCCCTGTGGTCGAGCCCCACACACCACCCAGGATGCGGGGCTTTGATCAGCACACACTGCACACATTCTTCCCATCATCATCTCACTTCCCTCTCCAGCGTTTGGCCCATTATTGGCCGCAGCTGGAACACCTTCGGTTATTCAAAACCCACTCCGTCAAGGTTGTGCCAACAAAAATGCAAAGATCTGTGCATGCACAGCTGATTTTCAAAGCTGGAACAGCCCGCGTCGTTTGGCTTTAGCTCAAGTTAGCGTGTGCAATTTTAGGAGCATAAAGGTCTGTTTTTGAGTGATGTTTCATCACTGATTCTGCCAGTTTCTCTGTTGAAAGATCATTGCCGTTATATTGCACATCAGGTGGAGATAATAGCTTCCTCTTTTTCCCATCTGTTCTGTTTTCCATGACCTGTGATGCCTGTATGTGGAAGATGACTAAAGAGTTCTCTGTTATAATGAATGAATAAATGTGCTTTCATCAATTCCATTTAAAATGCAGAACATCAACGTATTAAATGGTAATGGTCAAGATAGGGAAAACCACACCCAGAATAAACAGATTGTTTTTGCAGAAGCTGTTTAAGTGTTTTGCATACATTTGCATATGCACAGCTCACTCTGTGGTGTGTTGAGGATAAGTCTATGGTTATTCCGTGCCACATAACATAAACCAGCTCCTTTTTGCTGTCAGTGACAGGCTTAGGTTGCATGAAAATCTACTACAAGATGGATGTGAAAAATGGTTAGCTTGTGTCATGCTATGTGGTAAATCTCATATCGACGTTGATCAACAGTTTTAAAGAGTGAGTGATTGCACATCGCTCTGGATGGCTGCTAGCTGCTGTTCCCAACTAGCTTCCAGCACATTTTAGCATTAGAGGCACAATAGTGGTGGTTAGCTTGGATTTATCTCTAAAACACTTTAAACAATGTCATATAAAGAAAAAAAAAGAACCATAAGGTAATACACAAACTTTTTCAAAGTGGTTATGTGGTGTCATTGTAAATATTTGTATGTTTTCTGTGTAAAACATACAACAGAAACAGTTATCTAAAATATTTCCTGCCATAATCTCTCTTTCATTGATGTAATGTCCGTGTTTTGTAAGGCAAAACAAAGAGGCTGCTATTTGGTATCAAGAGTACAATTTTTCCAGTGCTTTCAGCCAGGGGAGGATCAGAGTAGATGATTGTGAATGAAATTACATTCTGCCCTTGAGAAACAGGTGATTGTGATATAATGCACTGCATTATAACCCCGATGGCCACTAAATTATTTACCATGCACATAAAAATCTATGATGGCCTCTTAAATTAAAATAAAGCTGCCTTTGTAAACTCATCAAATTGCACATCAGTCTCTTAATACACATTAAAAGCGCTGCTGTAGAAGCACAGTGCAAGCAGCATTTTTAAAACGATAATTAGCTGCAGCTCAGGGTTCCACAGACTTGCTCAGGAACTTGCAACCCATCCCACGTACAACGTTGCATCATTAAATATTCACAATGCTTAATGACATCCAGCCATCAACTTTTCCCGGCTGAAATGAGCAGTGATGATTAAAGCAGGCTGCCCTCTATGAGACTTCTGACTAAATTGTTTTCAAGTGGATTTATCGGTCAGGCGTATACACAAATGTGAGCGAGGTTTGCAATGATGACGGCTGATAGATCATGCCGCTGCTTGCCAGATGGGCTCTTTTTGTGTTAAGATTTGTGAGTCATTACATTAGAGCTTAAACTCTGTATGCAGAGGCTGCATCATGGTCCAGTCAGACTCCAGGTTTGTTAGTGGTAATGTCTGCTGTAAACAAAGCATATGAAAAAAATCATTTCTTCAGGCACTTGGCGTGGATGGGTTCGCATTCACATTTGTTTGTAACCCTAAAAAGCCTAATCTGGCAACGCTGCAGCTGCCACAGAACAAGCTCCATAAAACTGACAAATATCGCTGCTGGATGACGACGATAAAATTAGCTTTGATAAACAACTCAGTTCGTCTCTGATTGCTCATTATCCAAATAATCAAAAACAGATTGTAGTAGTAGACATCTTTCCTCATGGTAAAGGACCACAGGTTTTACTGAATTTGAAAGGAGAAGCTCTCACACGTGTGGAAATCAAACTTCGTTTTGTGAGCCAAGTTTTTACAGTTATTTATTGTCTCTTAAAAATACAATAATGTGGTTTAATTTTGTGGTTCTAAACATTTAGCCAGTCAAGGTGTCACATTTTAAATTTCATTTTTCACTGACTCTGCTCAAAAAGATTTTCACTGCTCCCAGTGCAAACGAGTAGGAGGCTCCCTCCCACTAACTGTGAGACCTTCAGGACTGTTTTGAAGAACTCCTTTGGGTCCAGATTTTGTTCTTTGGCTTTGTGAATGGTAGTTACCTTATGATCAGCACAGATGACCTCAACCTGTACCAATAACTCAGCAAAATTTCAGATGTCAAAAGAAAAAAATCCCTCTAACCTCTCGGAACTGGAGAAGCATTATGGAAAAGCAAGGTGCAAAAGGAAAGGACAGATTGTTCATTAGTTCTCTAGCTAGTAGAGGTGAATTGATTTAACAGCCACAGTGAAATATTACTTTTATCCTGGCCTCGGACCACTCTTGCCCTCTAACCCCTTCCTTGGCCGACCCTCCACCACCCTCTCAGAACAGCCCCTGATTCCAGGAAAAATTACACAGAAGTTCTGGCTTCTATAAATCACAGTTGAAATCCCCAGCCGCTCCCTGCAGAGCGCTGAGGGAGAAACATCATCCCTTTCCCTGAAAACCCCCCTCCAGCTCCACCCCACTTCCCTGACTGTTTCAGTGCAGCATGTTCTGCAGATGACAGCTTTTAACCATAACAGGTCTCACTTCGACTTACTCAGTGTGCACTCTGATCTTTACGGCCCTGTCTGTCACACCACAGTGGCGTCAAAGTCATGTTGCTTCAATCAGTCTCCCTGCTTTATTTACCTGTTAGTGCTTCTGCAAGTGGTCCTGGTGTCGTTAGGCCTTTATTGCCCGTAATACACAACAGCGGTGCCAGTCAAGTCTGACTGACTGTGTTTTTAAAGTGAGCACGGCAAAGAACAACAAAAAAAAAACCTGATAACAGATTCTTGCATGGAGATTGCCGGAAGGCTAGAGCTACGACTTATATGTTGTGAAAATGGGGGGGGGGAAAGTGTTACACAAGCGTCGTTTAGCGCAAGTGGAAAAGCAGTTTTATTGATCGGCCTGTGTTCCTAAAAGGAGTGTGAGGCTGCAGTGGTGTGGCCCAACCCATGTGAGTGCTGTAATAGACCAGCCTCTGCATGCCCATCAGACGCAGCCAAGCTAATTAATTCCCAGGGTTGGGTTCACATATGAATGACCTATCGATCACATGGTGCAGTTTCAAGGACAGTGGGGCCAAGGGCTCTGACAGGAACTCTCGGCACTGATCTTATGAATAGCACCATAAACAGAGAACATCCGTAAACAGTTTAGAAGACCCTTTTGGACTTTGTTCCACAAGAGTGGGTGGAATGGAAGGATGGGGATGAGGACAGGAGGGGCGAGCGAGTGAAGCACTGCAGCTGATACTCCCTCTATGGTAGTTGGGTTGGGAGGAGCAACATCAGGCTGCCTCTGTTCTCCTTTGGGACACTCTGCCTGTACAAACAAACCGACCCCGGGCCTCTAGTCTAATGGGAACCAGACCTGCCCAAGGACCAAATCCCCTCTTACCCCGTCCCTCCTTTACCCCCACCCCCGCTGTATGACCAAAGCTACGCCGACTCTCACTCAATCTGAAGGACGCACTTCAATTATCCCAAACAGACCTGAAAATATTCGCCTTTCCTCTCCACAGCTTTCCCACAGAGTCTTGAACCGTTCGTGACGTCCCACGTCTCCACATCAGCGCTGACCTTCTTGACCTTTAAGCAGCCAGATTCCAGTGACCCACACTTATCTCCGCGGACACACTTTCTAAAACTTTCACATGCCTTCTCTATCACTCCCCCTCTCTCCCACTCCCTGCACCTCCATCCACATATCACACATGACCACACAGAGCCGACCACTGCCTGAGGTCAATACTCATGACCTGTTCTTCACCAGTCCAATCCATTCCTCTCTAACTCAACAAACACAGGGGTTAGTGAGGGTAGTTTTTAACCCAGTTTCATACGGTACATATTCCACACGTGACAGCATAATTAGATCCCTGCCAGCAGAAGAATGTGTCCCTAACCTGTGGTTCACGGCCAGAGGCACCGTAACGATCCGCTGCGTGCTCATCCTTGCATAAAAAAGTCTGAATGTTCTTATTGTGAGGGTTCAGAGTTTATCAGTGAATGTACTCCCTGTCTCACTGCTGTCTCTATCTGAATGTTCTGTTTCACAAACTGACTATTGGCACGGAGTCAGATGGAAGGGGAGAAAAGGCTCTACAGAGCTCCTACATTGACTGCACGCCTGCTTCAAAGAGGGGGATTGTGATATGGCCCTGTGTCAGTGGGTCTCACAGACATGTGGTGCCACTTAAGCTGCAACACATTATCACTAAACTCTATTTCCCTGATAAGTAATACGTTTAGATACAGATTTAAGCAAATATTTCCTTGGATCTTGTCTTTAACATGCAGTACTAAAGCACAAGAATGCTGTTTTGAAGCCAGGAAATGTTGTTACTGATGCGTGCGAGAATCTGTGATCGAGTAACCACCGCCAAGTGCCTGGAAGTACAGCAGATTTGTTGAGAAGAATGGACCGTGTTCAGCTGTCTCCCTCCTACACATCTGGGCACAAACCCGTCAGTGTTCCCTTCGGCAAGGATCTGTGCTGAGCTGTGCTGAGTTGCTGCCCAGCTCAGTCATTTTACATTAACCCCCTCTCGCCACACATGCACACACACACATACAATGGTTAGATATTTGCCTGGTCTTATGCTCTCTCTTTGGCAGCCTTACTTTCTTTTTTTGTTTTTTCTATTAAAAATGCTATGAGCTCGCTGGCAGAGCTCGCGTCTCTATATCGTGCATACGAGTGTGGCCAAGCCCAGACGCAACTCTCCGAAAGTAATTTTCTGCAGTATCAGCACAAAGCAAGACCTGCCGGTAACAAATGTGTCGCAACTCATTTGCTTGTGACTCCCTACAAGGGGATTTTTATTGGGAGGTGTGTATGTAACGTGAAAGAAATGAGATTGAAATTGCTTTTGAGTGCTTGGGGGATGTATGTAATCTGCTGTAATCCTGGAGTGTGCGTGTGTGAGTCGGTTTGTTTGCATGATGTTGCTCCGGGATACGTTAAATTGGTGCGCCATTGATCCACTGTAAACATGTGCTCACATGCCATAGTTTGGATGGATCAATACATTAGCACAAAAACTCTGTGAACAAAGTATGCAGCAGTTTAACAGAAAGTGTATTTAGATGCCTTTATTAACAATGAAACATCTGGTACATAAAATCTTGCAACATAACCACAAAGAAAGAACAATATTCTATCCTTGACAGGAACATGTTGGTGTGCAGTCGTCACTGCTGGATTATATTTGCACTGATGTCATGTGCTGAGGCAACAGAACTTTGGCAGGAAGAGACTGACAAACAGTCAAGGTCATCGAACCCCCCCAGGGAAAAAGCCACCAATCAGTGTACCTGATGTTTCAAATTAATGATTATCCCCTGACGTAAGTGGGGACAGGCCAGTCTTTGTCTATTATTGGTCATATTATGCACAACACGTCTGTGTCCATTAATGGTTAAATATACAGCTGTCCTTCATCATGTTGTTTTTTAGAGCTCCTTCCTCCTCGCTCCTTTTTTTTTTCTAATCTGCTGTCTTCCTCCACATTGTTGCAACTGTTCAGGGCTGGGGAAGTAGGGACACCTGGGTCCAGCAACGATTCCACTGACATTGTTGTTCTCACACAGTAGTTTTAGTTCAAGCCCCTAGTCATATGAAGACAATGATGATGTGGCACAGTTCGGCAGTGAGAAACTCGCAAGCGTGGGGACTCCACACCCCCGTGGCCCCTCAGCGCTCCCTCCCCCTTCTGAATCAAATGCGCAGAGATGTGTGGGATTACTCTCTGAGGAGGAACTCAAACCCTCTGACTTCCTGCCCGCTGATGAGGTCACTGGTCTCAGTGGGAGGGTCTGCGAAATGCCTGCTCAATAACAGCCGACCGACTGCGAGGCATGGCGGGAGATGGGAGGAGGAACGGAGAGGAGGAATTGGACATAAAGTGAGGGGAGAGGCGTGGATGACAGGTTGATGTGGGGGTGGAAGAAGAAGAGAGGCGAAAAGGCCATCCGGTGCCTGTCTCGAGTGAGCCTGGGGCAGTCGGTGGAGAACAGCATGTGTTCGTGTTATAGAGAGGACTCAGCTCTCTCTTAAAAAAGAAAAAAGAAAAAAGAAAAAGAACTTGCTCAGAGAGGGTGGGAGTATGGAAGCTACACAGCCAGGAAAATCTCACAAAATGGCTGAGAATGTTCCCATCTGACAAAACTCTGTGTCTTTCACAATCATATATGCGTCAGTTAGTAATTGCCAGGCAGTGCGTGGACGTAAAATTTAATTTTATGCATTAATTTGTGGGTTCTGTTAGGGATCGGGACATGAGCCAGAATGGCCTGAGGCTAGCCTCATTTATGACCAACAACACGAGGCCTTCAACAAGCCAGATGATTGTCTGTTGAGCTCTTTTGCTCTAAAGGGAAGCGTCTCGCAGTATAATGAACGTCTGAACGTGTGGAGGGCTGTCAGCTGGCCGGCCTCCCGCTGGTTCCTGGCTGATGTTAGAGCGCTCTTGATTAAAGAGTCCCAGTGAAGGTCAGGCTGCACATGAGTAACTTTGACTCCCTAAAAGCAGCGGGACTTGTGAGCCTAACAAGGGGGAGCACCTGGTACGCGGGGCCTGAAGCTGCGGCTCTATAGGTAGAGGTTAGAGGAAGGAAGGGAGGGGCAGGATGGCGATCACACATACAAAGCCATCTTGTTCAAGCCCAACCTCAAACAGAGCCGCTTGGTCCGGAGCTCCACATCCTGCCGCCCAGTGAAAGACCCAGTCTTAAAACGAGTTGTATGAACAAAGAGCCACACAGGCTCTTTGAGCACCCATATCAGCCGTCCTCATAGAACACAGTGAACTGTATTTCTCCCATCTATCTATCTCCCATCACTTCTGTTTTTACCTCCCAATGCATCCCTCTCTCACCTAATTTCTCATGAGGTCACCGTTTCATACCCTGACGCACACAAAATAATGTAGTTTAGTCATTCTTTGTAAAGCAGCTTGTTCTAAACACACACAGTCTCTCCCCCATCCCAGAGTTTCAATCTCAGGCAGCATTAATGCCTTCCAGATGTTGAGATGCTGTACTCTCCAGCATTACCAAACTTTGGAAGTCAGCACCCTGCACGCATCGGTGTTAATGGTGCCCAGGAGGCCCGTGAGGGGGAAGGGCAGGTCGCAAGACCATTCAGGCTCCTACTGAGCCTACAAAAAGATCTCGGCATCCTTTCCCTTTCACAGGGTAATCGCTGATCCGTCTTCTCTTTGGGTTTCAAATGGAAAGCCGCGTGAGGACCATGGGTGTGGTTTAAAAAGACATCCTGGTAGCATCTGATAAAAAAAGGTGTGCTTACCGCCAGCATAATAAAAGTCCTCTGCAGCTGCTCAGATGGATAGCGATAGTAAATGCTATTAGGTTTCATTTGCCTACATCCTCGGGTTGGGCCTTTGGGCGTCTTGTGTCAGCGGCTCCTCGTCAACTTATAATAGAGCTGCCCTTTTTTTTTTTTCCTCAGTCTAGTTCTAGTTCTAGCAAAAAAATAAATAAATAAATGAATAAATAAAAATCAATGCTTGCATTCAAGAACTAGCTTGTGTTACCGTCTTCCCTCCTCATGACCCTCACTGACTGTCACAGTGTCAGATTTATGCTCCAAGCTGCTCTCTATAAATCTGTAAAAGGCCAATCCTAAAGGCCCAATCCTGAAGGCCCTATCTGTTCCTTAGCGTGATCACAAGACACTGTGGGGCATTATAAGCTGTCCCAGTTCCTCAGGCGCTGTTTTGCTCTTTGAAGCCAGCAATGAAGTTCATCTGGCTGCTGCAGAAACTGTTATTTATTGAGGCTCATTTGCATTGTGATGACTGGTTGATGGGATGCAACCGTCATCGACAAAGGACTGCTTCCAAAGACGATTCATGGGTGTTCCTCTTATTCGGGAAGCCTGCAGCGCAACGGAGCAAAGACACACTAGTCACTCTATGCTAGCACAGCTGGGGTGAAGGGACACGAGGCAAAAACAACACAACAATATCTTAGCTGGTCAGAGGATCCACTAAGGCCACCACCTAGCCTCAGAGTCAAACCCAAAGAAGAGAGCGTGAGCTAGAGAGAGGAGAAAAGAGCTCCAGGCTGAGGAGCTGTGAGAAAGTGTCCATTTGCAGCATGCTGGACCCAGCCCAAAATAAACAAGTTAAAATGAAACCACAGAAAGACAGCCAATCTCCATGCTTAAATTTCTTACAAACAGAGGATTAACATGTTAGCATTTCAAAGGTCTGAGGAACTGCCAGTTTGCTGGTTTGTCCCACCACAACACAACCAAGCACGTCAGAAACAGCCACACTGCTAACTGCTAGGCAGCTGGTGGCCACATACTCACGGGAGGCAGAATGTAAAAGTTTGAAAATTGTCATAGGACAGTATAGTGGGTGGCATATATGGCTTACTGAAAACTTAACAGCCAAACTGTTATACTGTCATACTTACAAGCACACAAAACTGTGACTTTAAATCTTGTAATTAAATGTATTTCCATCTCATTTCATTGCAGAAATTCGATCAAACTCTTTTGGCTCAGTGTGATTGATCTATTGATCTATTGGTTAGATAAATTAATTTGATTTGATAAGATCAATGCAAGCTCAAAGATCAATCTTATGTATTTATTTAGTTATAACACAAGATGTTGGAAGTGGAGCACACGAAAACATGTGTTTTTTCTTCTTAGAGTGTTTAGTAGGAAGCAACTGGACTTCTTATCTTGTTTGAAAACGTTTCACCTCTCATCTGACCACCGGTCACCAAATATTAGGATGTGGTTCAAAGCATCCAGTCTCAAATACCTGGGTTTCTCGCAATGACCCTCAGAACTGAAGAACGCTTTCAGATGAGAGGGGAAACGTCTTCAAACAAGATAAGAAGTCCAGTTGCTTCCTACTAAACACTCTAAAGATTAAGATGACCTGGATGACTGAGAACTTTCACAGACATGTGTTTGTTCTGTTCATTATTCAAGTATTATATATACAGGAATTCTAAGTCTAAATATGATTCGAAGATGTTAAAACAAACTTCAGATAATGTATTAACTAACTTCACGTCTGCTCCTTGGAACATACAGAAGTACAGCCAAGTTTCGTAATTGTCACTTTGAATTGTGACATGTCATGAAATCACCATTTGAGTCACATTCTCCGTTAAAACCTGTGTTCAAAATAATTGTTGCCGGCATAAGCAGTTTAACTTTCAGATGTTTTTGATGACAAAAGGAAAGTGTGAGGGTGCGACACTCTTCAATCCATCACATTTAATGATTAATTCAAATTAAACCTGAAGGTCTCCCCAGAGGCTTTTATTATGGCGTGTGTGTGTGGTCGCTGTGGTTGCCACTGCTGAGATTTCCCAAATCCATATGATATCCATCCGTTTGCAGCAGCCCCCCTCCCTCCATCTTTAACCAAGAGCCCCGGCCTGGCCCACAAATGTCTGCACAGGGAGCAGGGATTCAGTTTTTAGGAGGATTACAGGGCAGTGCGTTGGAATTTTGGTTCGACGCTGCTGTCATCTAGTGGTGTTTGACTGTAATCACGTTGAGGTTTAGTGCGTTCTTAAAAAGATAAATCAGTAAAATGACTTCACTTGGCAACATGATTATATAGCTTAACAGATGAAAAAAAAAAAAAAAGATAAAGACTAACTTGTGCATTTGTTTTCTTTAGATCACTTTGTTGTGTTCAGCACGGGGGGAAGCTAGAGATCAACTCCAATGAGATGGCCGCTAAAGTGAGCACTGGCCTGCAGCTAAAACACATCTAGTGTCTTCCCAGGGCTATGTTTATACTCATGAACAGATGTCAGTGGTAGGTTGGGAGGATATCACGCAAAGGGGTCAGAGGACTTCTCCTCAGAGCAATCGCACGCAGATGATATAGGAGGGTCTCTGCTGTTCAACTGAAAAAATATTTACAGTTTATTGCTCCCACAATGCATGACGTCACCTTTCACACTCTTTAAAACCACACATGCTTCACGAACGCAGTTTTCTCTTTCTGATAAAACTCATCAAATTGACACTATTGCAAAACTAAAAGATCACATATTGATCTTTACCGTTCCTGTTTTTGAAAACAATACGAGATAGAAGAAAGTGGATGAGCTCCTTTTTGCGCTCTTTGCCTGTCTCCCAACTTGCAGCCCCTATAATTCCCATATGACTATGATGTCAAGCCCGTTGCAAAGGAGTGACACTCTTGGGATGATCAGGCTCGGCGTTTTCACCCAGAAGATTGGAAAAGCTCTGTCAGCAAGCATCTTTCCTGTTGGATCAACTCAAGCTTGTTTGTTTTTTGCTCAGGAATTCCTGTAAAAAAAAAAAAAAAGCAAGAGTGTGGACAGAGAAATTACCGTCTTCCTAATAGCAGGAAGTTAGCTAAATCACGGTTTCTTGGAAAAGGGCACAGCATAGTGAAAATGAAAACTGAGTTCTCGTTTATCTTGGCAACCTTTTACAGTTACTATCTGGGGCGTTGTGGCAGCTCCTCTGATTCATCCTACCCCGGCGACGGGAAATTTCTGCATGCAGCCGATTGTTGTCGTACACAGTTAAGGAGTCCTGGAAAGGGGCCTTGTGCTGTGACTCAGCTGGACAGAAGTGAGGCCCTCTTCAAGAAACCATATAACAAAACGGTTGAATCACCGTGAAGGGCAGCCTTCAGTCTCAGCTGAGAGCTGGACCAGCGTGCCTTCATTTCCAAGTAAAGAGAGCTGTTGCATTTGAAAAGAGGCAGGAGAGAGGGGCAGATACTGTAGAGTCTAACAGTGAAGTGGGGGTGGGGAACGAAGTGGAAAACAAAACGGAAGATTTAAGCCATTAACTGCATGTTGACTTCACATTAACCCTGAGATCAAAACGGTCTCAGTGCAGGATGAAATGCGTTTGTTAACAGGTTAGGTCAAGGTGAGGGTAGAACAATTGAACATGCTCACCATGTGATTGTTTTAAGTAAACTGATACGCCGTAATCAGGAACCAAGGGACAGAGGAAGCGTTGAAATAAACGGAATCCACTTCATATTGTGTCTGGTTAAGCAGAACAGGACATCATCCGGTAAGGAATGAAATCAGGAAAAGAGGTTTCCGGTCTCTACTGACATGGCATGGCTCCACTGATTTACACCTCTCTCCATGTATTTTGCAGACAAGAAACAATTGTTTGCAGCGAATTTGAAATCTCCTGTTTGTAATCTGGTTATTGTGTGCAGCTGACATTTCCTCAATTATCATTTAATTGCGTCTCAATCCTTTTCAGGTTGATTGACAGAACAAGTTTATTTCAGGACAGAAAACTTTACCAGAGCCATCTAAAGCTGCTAATGTTTAGCCGTGTTGGTGTTGCACTAAAGGATGATGATGCCCTGATGATGACTGCTTCTGGAGACTCAATCATGTTTCCGGTACCACCATCCGCAGGTCAAAATTATTTTTTCACCTGCAAAATGTCCAATCCAGTGTGCTACCTCACAGTATTTCCTAACTATAGCCTGTTTCCTCTGATGCCACCATTGCTTTTTCAGGTTGCTGGTGTTTGTGCAGTGTGGACGGAGAGGGGGATTGACTTGTAATGGTGACAGGGGTAGTTGAGAAGGGCTTTAAAAAGGAGAAAAAGCATCCCGGGAACCATGATACCGGTGACATAGCATGTTGAAATTAGTATTTAACCTAAACACAACTGTAAATGAAGCATCAGAGTAAAGCATAGCTGTTAATTCTGCTCTGAACAGTTACTTAAATAACTTGTGCATGTTGTGGCAAGCATACAGTTAGCTTCAGTTGTCGTCATTACAAGAGTATCCTTTTTTCGAAAGCCCACGGGCAATCCAGATATTACCAGCGCTCCGTTTAATGATCAAGGCAAAAACGCAATTCTTGGCAGTGATTCAGCTTCCTCACAGTTGGGATATGCAGGGTCTCAACTCTCAGTGGGAGGCTGGTGCAGTGAGTGGACTGCACAGAAATCAGGTCAACTATGTTGAAACAGAATTCAGACTTATTTTTTATTTGTTGAAATATGACTTCCGTTGCATTTGTTAGTTGTGCAAGTTGTGGCTTTACCGAATTCCTTTGAGCTTCTGGTAAAGTTGGGAGCTGAAACAGCTTTAATGGATAAGAAAAGCTGAATCCGTGCTGTTGCTTTTACCAGTACGTGAAATTAAGTTACACCATGTGAAGGAAAGAGTCATACTTATGAAAATCTCTTGTAGGACATTGTGTCTGCAGAGTCTGTTGAGTCACCCTGACACTGCCGTCACTGCATAAGACACAGAAGATCAAACGGAAAAGACAGAAAAAAATATAGTTAAGTTATAGGAATCTGTGGATACAGAGGGACCTCTGTTAGATTCTAGCACATTTCAGGATCACATTACAATAAGCCTTTTCTTTTTGTTTCACTCTGAAAGTTTCTAGTGTTCTCTTGTCACAAATTTGAGTGTTACAAATCTGCCAGTGCATTATAAACATGGGCAGGGTGAGAAAAAACAGCTGCACACAACTGTTGTAGTTTTTTTTTCTCTTTTTTTGTAAAGTACAAGGTCACCCTATCAGTGTCCCAACATCTGGATGTTGCTGGAATGTTTCTACATTTAGATGTTTTTCTCTTTCCCCCTCACTTACATATTCTCACGAGAGACTTAATGAGGCATCAGAGTCAATTAGTGTTGCTGGACCCTGGCATGACCACAGAGAGCTCGTAGATAAGTAACCAGCACAGTACATAAGGATCATGCGCTTTATTTCCTGTGTGTGACTGTGTTATTCCAACAATTGCAGTTTTCCTACTATACCAGCAAAGGATTTCCACACAAGAATATATGAAAAAAAATCAAGATTATCAAGATTAATGTGGGGTTTTTTCCCCCTTCGATTATGGAGAAATTTATACAGCAGGTGAATTCATTGTCAGTTTCTTTCAGATTCGTGTAACTCTCTTATATACCCCGCGCTCCTGCTGGGATCAGGAAAAGAATCCAGCGAGGGGAAAAAAACAAACAAACTTTACAGCTGCCATTTTCACACCATTACTTATTCTGTGACTTGCTTGTGTAAACACCCGAGCGCGGTTAGTCACAATGAGCCCTAAAAGCTCCGGACATGCTGACACTGAGTGCTGAGTAACGTGTAAGGGAGTCAAACAGTCTTTCAACATTTCAATTAGGTAAAACTCATGTCAGCGTGTTTTTTCGGACTTTCAGAGAAAGTCCTGGGTCACTGGAAACCCACACTCCCTGTTAGGAGATAAATGTTATTGGCATGTGACCAGCAGTTGAATGAAATGAACAGCAACCTTTCTATTGTGATGTGTGTGTGTGAGATTAAGGAAAAAAACAAACGTAATGCCTGTTTGTAGTTATTGAGACTAGAGAGTGTTACGGTAAGACTGGAATTTAAATGCTTGTTTTCTTAAACACAGCCCGCTGCTTATCTTCAGAGCCTCCCTCGCTGCCTATTGTCTTCCATCAACCCCCTTCCACTTCCATTTGATGCAGCGGTGGAATAACCTTCGACCCGGGCTGGATTAAAGACGTTTTGCTGTGCGCAGCTGTTTGACCCCCCCCCTAATCCTCTCCTATCCCATTTTAACTCCAAGCTCATTGTTCTGGTTTGGATTAATCATTTCTGTGGGTCACAAGAGTTCAGGGAGGATGTGATGATGCCGCACGCTCCAACAAAATCTCCGTCTCAGCTTCCAGATTTGTTGAATACTACCGGACGTCTGTCTTCCATGAAGGCATCTCCGCGATTTCACTGCATTAGCATAGTTGTAACCTTTTTATCAGTGAACAAGGCCATTGCTCACTTCAGAAAATTCAAATCCTGCATATCCTGGAGTAGCCCACACTGCTTTAATCTGACACCGACTGAAAACAGGATGTGACTCCAGCTCATATAATGGGGAAATTCCGCAGACAATATGTCCTTCTTCCTTAAAGTGACATAAGAGGAAAACAATGCTTTGGGGTGTTTTTCAAAGAACGCGCCAGCCAAACTTTGCCCTAGGAAAGCGGTGGACCTTCCAACAAGACATTGACCCAAAACACACAGCCAAAGTTGTCAAGACATAGTTGGCAAAGAACAATGGGAACATTTTGGAGTGGCAAAGCTGGAATTCAGACCTGAATTCAATTGAAAATTTGCGGAAATAACTGAAAACCAGGGCATTGGCAAGGAAGCCTACCAACCTCGAGATCTATGCAAAACAGGAGTGGTCCAGTGTGCAAAAAACTTGCCACCAATTCAAAAAACCATTTGACAGCTGTGATAGAAAATGAAAGCCCTGCCACTGATTCTAAGAACTGGTATGAATCATTTTGGACATTGAGCATTTTATCAAAATGTGTCATTTCCAGTCAGAAGATAACCATTCACCAAATAAAAAATCAATTTAAGCCAAAATTTGGCCAGAGTATGAATAATTTGGGGCTTAACAAACATTCTAAATAAGCAAACATGTTTATGTCATTATAAACACTTAATTTAAACAAAAAAAAAAACATATTTCTTATTTCTGAATAATTAACACATCGACAATTATCAGTGTTGCCTATTTTTTTCTTCTTCTTCCTCTTTAACTAGCTTTTCAAGGAGTCGCCACAGCGAATCATCCTCCTCCATCTCTCCCTTTCCTCTGCATCTTCTTCTCTCACACCATCTACATATCCTCTCTCACCTCATCCATGAAGCTCTATCTCAAGCATCCTTCTACCAACATATTCACTGTCCCACCTCTGCACATGTCCAAACCATCTCAATCTGGCCTCTTTAACTTGGCCTCCAAAACGTCCCACCTGCGCTGTCCCTCTGATGTGCTCGTTCCTAATCCTGTCCATCCTCGTCACTCCCAAAGAGAATCTCACATCTTTAACTCCGCCACCTCCAGGTCTGTCTCCCGTCTTTTGGTCAGTGCCACCGTCCCCAAACCACACAATATTGCTGGTCTCACTACCCTCTTGTAAAAGTTTCTTTTCACTTTTGCTACTACTCTTTTGTCACAGATCATGTTGCCTAATTTTGTCTATTTGTTCTAAAATATGTAAGCGTCACTGTTTATTAGTTTTGATTTGAAAAGTGTTTGGCTGTGTTGAAGCTTCCCAACACATGCGAACATTCTGATGATGCCTGATTGCCTGATTGATGAAAGAAACATGGGGCAATCCTTCCCCCTTATTATTTTTGTTATTATGTAGCTTATTTTCTAGTTGTAATGCATTAAATAAACATAAAACATATGACATGAAAAAATGTCAACCTAAACAAATACATCCAGTGCATCAGGTGTCCCAAATCATGTCTTGCATTTAAGCTACAAAAAACTGCTTCCATACAAGTGTTACAGTCAGATATGCTGGTCCAATTTGCATGACTTTTACTACATCATTCTCATCGAAACACTTACAAAAATTAATTAAAATGTGCTAAGTGGGAGTTATATGGTCACTGAAAAGTCTCAAAGGGTCTCCACTCTAAATAATGGCAAACTAAAATGATTGAGAATGGTGGTAGTACAATGTGGCTCAGCCTGTTTCAGTGTTTCATGAACGGTCAGCTGCCTTGCTGTTGTTGTTGAACAGTAGAAATAAACTTCCTTTCCTTGTCCCCATGTTTTGTTCTTTTTTGTTTCATTGAAATATGTTTTGCAGTGAACAAAAACATGATTCGATGTACAGACGATCCAAACACATCACATCATAGCAACAGAACTGACTCTTGATAACCAATGTAGACATTGTGTGTGTGTGTGTGTCCGAGAGTGAGAGAGCGAGAGAGAGAGAGAGAGAGAGAGAGAGAGGGCTTGTGGTGCCTGTATTTAACTGTCTCCCTTTCTCCGGAACGTACCTCCCTGGTTTAGTACGGATCAGGACAGAACAGCCTCACAAGAGAGGCTGAGCAGAGCTGGATTAAACAACAGAGGGGGCATTGTTCGAGTGCCATCAGAAATGCGTGGAAGGACTTCATTTGTGCGCTTCGTCGCGGGGTTCTTCCTCATCACGACAGGTCTGCACCACTTATTATCTGTGGGCTTTATAATCTGGCCGATCTATATATTTGTCCTTAACAACGGAGGGCATTGTTCTAATTTTAATGATAAACTATGAGCTTTACTGAAGTTGAGCGTGAGCACGATCAAAGCGAGGTGTGTGTGTGTGTGTGCGTGTGTGTGCCAGGCGTGCAGGGCTTGGCTTTCAACCAGCAGGGAGAGATATCAACACAGACGATCGGCTCATGAGAAGAAAGTTTTAATTCTGTTACTTCGCCATCAGAAATTCTGCAGGTCTGTAATTCCCCAGTCTCAAGAGAACAATAAAAAAATGAGGTGTCTCAATGAGACTCGTAGCTAATGAAATCCCTCAAATCAAGCGTTGACACATGTTGCTCGATTTAATCGGCATCTCTAAAACTGTAGGCCTGCATCTCGGGAGAAAGCTGGCTGTATGCCTTAACTTAAACGTGCCACCAAGGGGATTCTTTGAAAGCAGTACAAAAAAAAAATTGTATGACCAAATGTATTAATTAGATAGGCAAAAATTGACTTTTGCTGGTTTGACTGTTACTCAGCACGTACTTTTGACTCTTTTAATGTTTGACTGTTGTTCCAATATGAAAAGTGAAAGTGTTTTTCTATAGGCTTTCTTCTGAATTATTCTATGGTAGAAACGTGACACAGACACGTTGCATGAAAGGGCAGCCTTCAACTCAACCAGAGAAATATTTTTTTTCCAAGCTTTTTGACCAAATCAGCTTATTTATAGAAGAAAACACAGCAGCTTTGGGCCTTTGTGTGCACTCTAAGTCCAAATATTGAAATATAGCCCTTTTACTTATCTCATATACTTATCAATAACTAAAATGAAATTATTTAATGCAAATATGAATGCCCTCTATAGGTGCAAATGCCTCCTGTCCCATTGAGTTGAGCCCCTCCATTGTTGTGGTGAGATATGGAGACCCAATCTCAATCAACTGCAGCACATCAGAGAGCCAGTTGGAGGGACTGGGCTGGGAGTCCACAGTAAATGGCATCAGTTTAAAGCATGTCAATCATTTAACCTGGACTACGGAAAGGCTGACAAAATGGACCCTCTCTCCTTTATGCTTTTTCAACCCATCTTTAAATAGTTCATTTCAACAGTGCTCCGAGAAGGCAAAAGTTGTGCAGTACAGTAAGTCTTGCTTTTTTTTGTTTTTCGTACAGAACAGAACTTAATAATAATAGTAACCTGTATCTGATAAGCGGTATGGTTTTGTACAGCATTCCCGGAAACCATTGATATCAGCTCCAGTGCTGGCCCTCATGTTGAGATGAGAGAAATGAAAGAATATAACATCACATGTCACATCGACAATGTGGCACCGATACAGAATCTCACTGTAAGATGGTACAGAGGAGATGTGATAGTCCAAACGCAAAGTTTCAACAATTCCAGTCTAATTCCAAAACCGGTCAACGCCACAGCTGTCTTCCCCTTGACACCAACCAGAAAGGAAAATGGAACCACATTCAGATGTGAGGCACATCTGGACCTGGGACCAGATGGGCCAGAAGCTGTACTTTCACAAGAGTACAAAGTTACAGTTCAATGCAAGTATATCAGTTGCTTCTTTTAAATGCTACTAACAGCATACCTAATTTATTTAGGTCTTTTGAAATAGTCGGTTGGATAATGTCTGTGAGGTCAGACTTTGGATTTTTAGAGATCATTCACTTCTGTCTCACCTGCTTTGCATCTGTTATATAAAAGGTAAAATGGCCTTATGTAAACGGCTTATGTGTTTGCCTTTGTTTAGTTGGGCCAGAAATACAGTGTTCATTGACCACTAAGTTCATGGAAGGGGAAACTTTGAAGAAACATTGCCCTGTGATAGGAAACCCCACCCCATTTGTCTCATGGCAGAAGGATGGAAAGAACATAGATCCAACCATCCCTCTGAAGCGGGAGGATGCAGGGATGTACACGGTTGAAGCTGAGGGTGCTTCCTTGAAATCGTTAACCCTTCATGTTCTTGTACATAGTGAGTGTCCGATGACATAGCCGCTCCTAAACATTTAAATGCATAGTAACCGCCTTTAACTCTTACATACAACGGCTTTTGTGTTTTCATGCTTTCAGATGAACCAGAGTTGCAGTGTCCAAGCAATTACACTGTGTTGGAGCACGCCCCCAACAATCTCACCTGCAATGTAGTGGGCTATCCGAAACCTGAGATAACCTGGTATAAAGATGGTGAGGAGGTACATCGTCCTGAGACCCTGAGGAGAAGTGATGCTGGGCAGTACATAATCAGTGCTTCAAACACTCTGTTGAGTGTGAACGTCACTGTTGATATATACGTCATATGTACGTACATATACTCATTAGCACGAATGATTTTTTTGCTTTCTCTCTGGCTTACATTGTTTGAACTGCTGCCTCCAGACCCGCCATCACAGATAGCTGAGCTAGAAGACTCTGAGGTCGATGTTGGCTCTAAGACGCGGCTGAAGTGCTCCTCCGTGGGGAACCCACGGCCCAAATACATCTGGAATTATTACCGGACTGACAATGTGATGGAGGAAAATGAAGATGGAGTGTCCCGTTTGATCATCCACAATGCTAGTGCACACAACATGGGCTCCTACACATGCCATGCCTGGAATGACATAGGAAATGTCTCCAAAACTGTCAGAGTAACTGTTAAAGGTAAGGTCAAGTGTGATGGCCTAATGCAAACATTAACAGAGCTTATTTACCCTGAGTAGCCTCCTTATTACGTTATGTGTGATTAGAGACACGTCTTTAAATTGGTAAATTATGTCTGATATGATACAGAAAAGCTAATTTTAAAGACCTTACCTTAAAATGACCTTAATACTCATTGTTCTAATGTTATGTTCTTGATGCAACGTGTGCTTTGAATAGGCAAATGTCAGTTGATTCTCACCCATGTTAGTGGGTGACAGAGTTGAGTCATCATTCACTGAAATATTTCAACAACGCGACAGATCGCCGTGATATTTTGTCAAGACTTTTCAATTATTATTTGAAACGTCTTCAATTACTACACCAGCCACTCCTTAGTGTTTAATACCAAAGGCTCGTGGGCCCCCTTTTCTAATGTCCAACTGAAATGGACATTGGAGGGTATCTAACCGCCGTGTCATGACGTATTTCTTACTAAAACAGGAAAAAAAAAAAATCACAAGATAGAAGGCACGACATAATGTTGGGATGAATCTGGATAGCTCGGTAACCACAGCAACGGTCGTAGCTCAGCTACTCTCTGCTGAACTCCGTTAACGTTGATAACTGATTGACAGCTGGATGCCATGACATTATTGGTTGGTTGATGTAATTTTTATGTGACACGTGGTAATACTGGAAGAAAACGATATCGTATTTTAATATGAAAATGCAAAGGAACTTTTTTTTTTTTTGGTCATTTTTTGGCATATATCATTCAAGAAGCGACGGTATGATGGAGGATGTGATCTAAATGGGTTAAAATTACATTTTTTTTCATTTCAGGTGGCCTTTTATACCGCACAGACATTTATATTTGGGGTTTTGAGCAATGAATTGCCACAGATAGCACTGGTAATCTGGACTTCATCCTTGACTAAGATGGCGAATGTTGTAAACCCTGGTTTAACCACCAATTACTATGCTAACATTGTCACTATTAATCTATTTGTTTGTCTGTGACCATCAAATTAAATTTATTTTATGGCTAGCCTGCACAACTAGCTGGTCACATTCATAGTTACAGTAGTGTGTGTGTGTGTGTGTGTTTTAATGCTAATTAGCAAATATTAGCCTACCATGCTAACACACTAGGCCAATAGGGAACTTCTAACCGCCAACTACGCTAATAGTGCCAATATGATCTTATTAGCATGCTAATGCTAGCATTCAGCTGAAAGCATCACCGAAGAGTTTCCAAGTAAATCTAGACGGTAGATTTTGTTTTCTTTAATGTGCTTGTCTGTCTGTGACAGGCACACAATTTATCTTAAGGCTAATATGCACAACCAGCTGGCCACATTTATAGCCACAGCCGCGTGTGCGTGCGTGTGTCCCCACTATCTGGGGGAGGGTTTCCAGTTTCCACTGGGTTGGGAGTCGCTGTTACAGTCCGCCGCGCCCAGTTTAGCCGCGTCCCAAATATTCAACCAGTCGCCGCCGGCCGGTCCCGTGCAGCTGCGGGGAAACAGGACAGAGCTCAGAGGCGCAGTGACGGTCGGCAGCTGTTGGGGGGAGATGAAAAAAAATTCCCCCGAGACTCTTAGACTTCACGTAACCAATGGATGAGTTCGGTTCTCTTCGCCTGCTTTCTGTCCTACTCACCGTCGAGCTTCTGTCGCTTTCTAACGGAACAGGCTCGAGTAAGTTAACGCCACTTGAGCTTCGACCTCATGTCTTATGACAGAGATTGTACTTGCAAGACTTGCCAGGAACAAAAGCCAGCTTGTTTTTGTTGTGTTTGTTTCCCCCGGTTCTGTTTATGTGCAATGTTGTTAGAGCGAACTTCAAACGATGACATCAACCGTGAACGCATGGATGACGAATCGGTGTCTGGTGGTGGATTATAAGTGCTTGGTGTGATGTAATGAACTTTTTTGGGAAAAGCTCCATCTTTCTCCGTTAACGTTAGTGCTTTACTGTAAAGTAGGAAGAAACAGGCTGGCTACAGGTTTTGGCAGTAAAGTCCAGTGCAAAGAGTGGTGGGCAGTGGGCACAGACCTCAGGGAGGGGTATATCCTTCCTGAGCGCTTTCCTGTTTCCTTCTGAGATGAAGCTTTTCAACTCCGCTCCACCGCAGTGCTGCTAATGACAGTGTTGTGCTAAGATGGTGTGTTTGACTTGGAGTGGAATAACAGTCTGCTCTTGTGTTCCACA
>KV751340.1:5833464-5843998 GCA_001698575.1 Mola mola
GGATGGTGATAGAATACCAGAGCAGGGACCATCACGCAACATGCAGGCCGACGTTCAGCGGCTCCAGAAATGAAGAAGGGAAAATTTTCTGGCAGTCTCAGAAGGACACCAAAATCAACAGCGCGGAGTGGTTTCTTGACATTGCTGCAGAGTGGGACCTCAGGCCCGTCTGCACTGCCACGTTCAAGGGAATAGGACCGTGCCAGAAACATTTAAACTTCACTCTCTACAGTGTGTGCTGCTGAGTGACTTTACACATTGAGTGCCAAAGGCTTGCAACAAGTTTTTCAAATTCCTCCTCCTTTTTAAAATCACGTCCACAGAAAGACCAGACAGCGTCTCCATACACCACGGGGACAACGAGAGCAAAGTGGTGGAGGACAGAGAGTTCCAGCTGCAGTGCAACATCGCCAACGTTGCTCCTGCCCGAAATCTGGTCGTGCGCTGGTACAAAGGGAACGAATCCTTAGAGACACATGGCAAAGGTGAGCCGTCGCTCTTTAGTCATGCTCGACCTCTGCTGTCAGGGCAAGCAAAAGGAGCAACAACACAGGTTTCTTTGCAGCTTCCTGCTTACATCCAGCGTTTGACTCCTTTTCAAGACTTTTTTTTTTTCCAAATATGACTTGGTCCTTTAGGCTCCGTGCGAATGAGTGGCTGCCGGTCTAAGAAGAGCGCAGACTGCGACATCAGTGTGATTCGGTCCCCGCTGAATATGTCCTCCACCATCAGCGTCACTCTGGACAGAACGCAGAGCCTGGCAGAGTTCCGATGCGAGGCTCTGTTGGACCTTGGACCAGACGGACCACAGCCTCCTCCACTCGTGATGTCCAGTCCTCTCAACCTCAGCGTCTACTGTGAGACCGCATTTTTATTTGCTGCTCAGTAGCCATAATAAGGAGAGCCTTGTAAGATCAAATATGATGGACACTTTATGACAGAGGGCTTGTTCGTTTTCTTGAAATGAGGAAAGCCTGTGTATGTTGCTGTGTAGTACGTACGTGAGTCTCTTTGACCTCCATTCCATTATTTCTCCACAGCAAAGCCCATCATTAATACCACAAAACTTCCAAGTGCAGTCCCGGTGTTCAGGGGTTATCCCGAAAAGCTTGTCTGTGAGGCGGACGGCCACCCAACCCCGAGGGTCCAGTGGCTCTACAGCTCGGACAGAAAGGTCGATGAGTCTGGAGCCACGCTCACCGTGTATGAGTCTGGCTTCTACAACTGCAGCGCCACCAACGAAGTCGATTCCGTCTGGCACCAGGTCCAAGTGATCCTGGAAGGTAACAGCACTCTCATTTTAAACTGTGCTGCATGTGTTGTAGAAGAAAATATGCTAATCTTCCCATCCAAATCTATAATAGCTTTTATCTAAATATGTGATGACACTATATCTTAGGTCCACTCCTCTCCAGGTATACAAACTTTAATGTGGCTTCCGTTGCTATGAAATTGATTTTACTTGGACTGAAGTTTGCGAATCAGCAAATTTTTATTCTGTGTTGTTTTGGGCTTTTTTCCCCCTCACAGAAATCTGTTAACCAGTTGCCATGTAGCTGTAGAGCATTTAGCAAAAGTCAAACAAATTTAAGGATTCATCCAGCTACATAAATGTATTTTAAAATTGCGCCGTGTGGTCCGTCTGAGATGTATGATACAACGATGTTTGCGTACAAAGACAGAAACATACAGGCTGAGGGCCGATGGAAATTTATGGAGGTATAGGTAAGTTCTGTTGAAAATATTAATAATATTATAAATTATCTATACTCATAACAACCATAGATGTACAATTAGCTTTGCTTCCCATCTGAGATTGTGTCATACGCTAAATATGTCTGTATTATCAGCTTTTCATAATTCTTATTAGATTTAAGTGCTTATATTCAAATAGTGAAGTGTATCTTCATTGGAAAAACTACAGAATTAAAGTTTATAGACGTGTCATAACCACGTAGTGAAGCATGATGAAATCGAGATGCTTGTATTCATAGCAGTTTTATTTTGAAATTCTTAATCATTAATATGTCTGATTTTTATTACAGAGGACTACCTTCCCATCATAGCCGGACTTGTGGCGGTCACAGTAGTTGTCACCTCCATCATCTTCGTCTTCATCTACTCGATCTACTACAAGAACACCAAAATGCGCCGCTACAGTATTAAAAACCCTAAACTCAGCAACCACAACGGCAATGTGGCTCACAATGGCTGGGACTCGCAGTTTCCTATGACGAAACTGTATTAGCAGGGCAGGCGATAATAGCACAGGACGGATAGTTGACCACTGTCAGCGAGCTGCCAACAGTAAAGTATACAACTCAGCCAACAGGATCACATCCGACTGTTGGAAAATCTTCCATTGTGATTCTCACATCTACTTTACCCACATCAAACTACTGTTTTGTTTTTTTTTTTACCTACAGTAAAATAGTATTTTACCATTCATGGAATAATCAAATTCAAAATGAGCACTGTTTGGCTTGAGATGTACAGAATTAAATTTACTACTGGATTTTAGGGATTTTCACTGGAAAAAAAGGAAGAAGAGAACCCCAAATTGGACTTTGGCAGAGAATCTATGTGATATTTTGATATGTTTATGAATGTTTTATGTCGGACTCACTTATGCATGACGCCTTGAAAAAACAAAACAATGCCGCCATAATGAAGGCCAGTCACAGTAATTTCACAGAGCGGTCATGGTCTTAGCAGGTAATTCTGAGCCTGCAGTTGTTCTGTCATTCTCACAGGAAGTTCACTTCTCTTGGAAGGTGTGACATAGACCCTGTGAAAAAGGAAACCGCCTCTCCTCTTTGTATAGACTGCTTTGAATTGTTGCTTTTGCATACAATTTATTGAGCCCATTTACCCTTCACTGTTTGTTGTGAGCCACTTGGCATCTATTACAGTTTGTAGCCATACTGAGTCAGGCTACGGCCTCATGGAACAAATTTTCTTGTTCCACCGTTAAACGATTTTGTCTGAATGACTGCGGGCATTTGTGCCTAATGCCTATCAGAAATGTATATTTAGGATAATATTTTATATGAATGAAAAACTTTCAAAAGTACATGATCACATTGTCCACATTTGTGGCTACGGCTGTAAATATTTGTGACTGTTTTAAAATTATTTTAATATTAAAAATGACGCTTTTGAAGTTGTTTTGTTTTAATCTAAGTGCCTTGAATATGTCTTGGGTGCATAATAGTATAATTGGAGCTGACAAGACTCATTTTGTTGTGTTTTCAGTCAAATAATAGTAATAATTCTGTCTTCTTGCCTATTATCTCCATGTCAGAGCACAGGCCGGTGAAAAAGTGCAAAGTTTGAACTTTTGTCTCTTTTTTTGGGGGGGGTGACTAAGGACCTAACGATTTAATGTCTAAACATTGCTCAGTAATCTTTTATGGTACCAATATTAACATTTATCAGGAGGGGAAAGATATGCCCTTTCAGGGCACCTTTGCCATGGATTTCCCAGTAGACATAGTTTATCTTTGAGAAATAAATGTAAGGAAATCCTGAGAAAGCCACAACCATATATGGGCCATGAATCATTCATGTTGAACTTTATATACTTACTTTGGAAAAATTAGATTATAATTGAAATCAGATGTGTGGATAACAGGGTTTTTAATCAGTGGGCATGTAAAATCGTCTGTCCATAAAATAGAAATATATATGTTGACAGTAAATTTAATACGCTGCCAGTTCGTCTTTCTTAGTAAGACGGCAAATTAGACTTTACTAAAACATTAAACGATTTTGTTAAGCTTTCATGCGGTCTGCCACTGCATACAACCAGGGCCGAACAATCGCAAATTTAAGAGGAGCACTTTAACGCACAACTTCCTCTTTCGACATTTCCTGCAATGGTGGCGACCAGGTGAGACGTGCGGCACGGCACGGCAGGGCGCGGCACGGCAGGGCGCGGCACGGCACGGCTCGTACCTACGACGGAAGAAGAATAACGTCTTGGGTTCAGCGGAACGTTGTTGCTGGAATCACTGCAGAGTTCATTATGTGGCTCTTCCTTGTCAGTGTGCTAATGGCGTGTGCAGGTACCTGTTTCTGTCGTGTTCGTCAGCTTTTCTAGAGCAACTCCTAGTCGAATCCAGTTATTTTGTCTCGATGGCCTGACCTTCGCCTGTTGTTTGAAAAGCGCTCGCCTCACTTATGTTTGCTTTGGAGATCCGCAGATCTCATTTGAATCGCCTCATGTTGTCGCAAATAAACTCTTAAAAACTCGAGTAACTTAAGTAGGCTGAGTAAATGGACAAGAGGGCAGCATAACCCGTAACTGGGATTTGTGGGAAACTAGTAGACTTGCTGCATACACATGCAGCAAGTCAGTAATAATATTTCTCCCTCACCTATTTTTGGAAGCAATGACTTAGTGACTTTAAATGTTGAGGTTATTTCCCTTCCTGATTTTTATCATACTTCTCTGCTGCAAGAGTGATACTTTGCCTGAATAGAGTTGTTCAGCTTTCATTCTTACGACCAGCGACTACTGTGGTGGTTCTGTAAGTTAATTTTGACAGTTCAGCCTATTTTATACACTTGGAATGACTTGTTTGACTGAAACTAAAATGTAATTACCCCAGATTAGTTGATGTGCTAGTGCATTTAAAAAATGTAATATTGTGTAAAAGTTTTTTTAATTCAAAAAGTTAACCATATATCGTTATAAATAAGGTTCTACAACATTAATGTATACTTATTATGATTTCTGTTACCTATAACTAACTTAAGTTGACAAAACAAGATTGGGAGTATGGTAGTTTCACCTATTTGTGCCAATATTAAAGTAATTATTGTAAATTTAATTAATCCTGCACATATCATTTTGTTCAATGGTAAAAGTGGGTTAACTCTGTGAGAAGCTTTTATTAAGAAGTGTCAGCCTACTTTCACACAAAATATACCATATTACCTTGGGGGAAATAATTATTTGATTCCCTGCTAAATTTCTAAGTTTGCCTACTTACAAAGAATTACCGGACTCATTTTTCTGGTTTACTGATTATGGCGAGAGACAGAATATCAGTTAAAAATGCATAAAAAGACGCCATATAAAAGTTATAAAATGTTGTGAGTTTTACTGAGTGAAATAAGTATTTGATCCCCAAGCAAAACATAAGTTATAAGCATAAGCCGCTCCATGACCTTAATATGCTGCTTGTTGAGCCACTCCTTTGTCGCCCTGAAAGTATGTTTCCGGTCATTGTCATGCTGGAAGACCCACCCACGACCCATTTTCAGCATTCTTGCTGAGGAAATTAGGTTTTCTTTCAAGATTTTAACGTACGTGGCTCTGTTCTTTGGCCCCTCAATGTGGTGAAGTCGCCCTGTACCCTTTGCACAAAACCAGCCTAAAAAAATTATGTTTATGCTTCCATGCTTGACTGTGGGAATGGTGTTCTTTGGGTCATACAGGCATTTTTGCATCCTCCAAACACGGCGGGTTGAGTTGATGCCAAATAGCTCAACTTTGGCTTCATCTCACCAGAGCTCTTTCTCCAAGGCCTTCTGAGTCATTTAGATGTTCACTGGCAAACTTAAGGTGGGCCTGTACATGTGCCTTCTTGAGCAGGGGGACCTTGCGGGCACTGCAGGATTTCAGTCCATTACGGCGCAGTGTGTTACCAACTGTTTTCTTGGTGACTCAGGTCCCAGTTGCCTTCAGACCATTAACAAGTTCCTGCCATGTAGTTTTAGGCTGCTCCCTCAACTTTCTCATCATCATCTTCACTCCACGAGGCGAGATCTTGCATGGAGCTCCAGACCTGGTCATTTTGTGTGTCTTCTACTTTCGAATAATGGTGCCAATAGTTGTCACCTTCTCATCAAGCCTTTTGCTGATGGTTTTGTAACCCATTCCTGCCTTGAGCAGGTCTACAATCTTGTCCCTGACATCTTTTGGCAGCTCTTTGTTCTTGGCCATGGTGCTATAGAGATTAGAGTGGAAGAAACTGATTCCTAGAGCAGGTGAACTTTACACACATGACGAGTTAAGATCAGGAGTATTGGTAATTAGTTGATTGTGGGCACCAAACACAATTCTGGGTGAGTTGTTGGGGACCAAATACTTATTTCACTCAATAAAATGCACAACTTTTTATAACTTTTATATTGTGTGTTTTTTATGCATTTTTCAACTGATATTCTGTCTATCGCCATAATGAGTAAACAACCATAAAAATTTGAGTCCGCTAATTTCTTTGTAAGTAGGCAAACTTACAAATTTAGCAGGGGATCAAATGGCAAAGAGTGCAAGGAATGACCCACATGTAAAGTGATTTCAAGCCTTTTTTGGTTTTAATTTTGATGATAAAGTTAATATTTTGAGTTGGTTTTACTTAGCTGTAAGCCATAATTATAGTAATTAAAATAGTAATATGCTAGAAATGTTTTAGTTTATATGTAATTAGTCTAGAATGTAGTAGATATTCACTTTCTTAAAAAACAAAAAAAAAAAATCACTTCAAAATCTCAACACACTGATATTCTAAAATGCACTCGTAAATGGCATTTTATAGTCATCCTAGTTGGAGGATAATTTAACAATAACATGCCTTTGTTAATTAAAAATCTCAAAAATTAATTTCAAGTGACAGCTTGTACTGCAGACTTTAATACATACTTTATACTTACAGGAACGGGCGTGAGTTCCTCCTGTGCACTTGAGATAACCCCCCCCGAAGCTGTGGTGAGATTCGGAGACCCCTTGTTGGCCAACTGCACGTCCCTTTCCAAGCAGGTAGAAGAAATGGGCTGGGAGTCTCCATACGGAGGCGTAGCACTTACAGCTGGAGTCACTTCTCTTCTGTTAAACATATCGTCTGTCAAAGACTGGGAGTTAAGACCAAATTGCTTCATGAATGTCCTTGGAGGTGACCAGTGTATGTATAGCTTACCAGTCACCATTTACAGTAAGTTACAGCGTTCTCTGATTCAATACTAATGATGTTTGGACATGTCATAGTTTTTGGTAAACATTTTGGTGCTTGTCACTGTTTTTACAGAAACACCCGACAATGTGTCAATTTCTCAGCCAAGTGAAATAGGCCCTCTGGTCGAGGGACAAACGTATGGCATTCGTTGTGACATTGTTAATGTTGCACCAGTAAGAAACCTCTCTTTGTACTGCTACAAAGGAGATGACGTAGTTTTTACACGGACATTTGATGATATCAGGGTTGGGCCGGTCAATCAGTCAGCTGTCGTCAAATTGATGGCCCATAGAGATGATCATGGAACTGAGATCTGGTGTGAGGCAAAGATGAACTTTTTGCCAGGTCCTGATGTTCCCTCCATCCTGTCACAGCGACATGAACTGAATGTGCTGTGTAAGTGACCATTTCTTCATTCAACCATCACACGCTGTGTCCGGTGTGTTTTAACTGTTTTGGATTTTATTTTTAATTTCATGTTTCTCTTCAGATCCTCCAACCTTCATCAAACCTGCAGCCGAAGTGCTAGATATTCCAGCTGATAGGAAAATAATTTTGAATTGCACTGCCACAGGAAACCCAGTGCCAGTATACAGCTGGCAGTTCCTAAACCCATTAACACTGTTGAGAGAGAATTTAACCACAAATCAGCCCATTTACATCCCAGACGATCCGCTTACGGGGACCTATAACTGCACTGCATCTAACTCGAGGGGCACCAGGACCAAATGTTTTACTGTCAACGAAGCTGCAAGTAAGAAATTCTAACTAAAACCATTGCATTCCTACTCCTATATTGTCTTTTGGGTGAATTATTCTATAATTTTTTCATGCTGTTGTTTTCCATCAGGTACTCATCCGGGGACTACTGCTGGGATTTTACTGGCTGTGTTTTTTGTTTTAATCTTTATTTTGGCATTTTCAGTTTATATCAGAAAAAGAGCAAAACCAGAGGGTTTGAATGGATGAACTAATAGAAGAAATGTAACTAAAACTCTCATCTCCCACAGGGGACCGTACAATCTTTGCAGCCTTGGTTGGAGTTCTTGTGGCCCTTGGAGTCCTGCTCCTTGTTGGCGGGCTTTGTTTTGTTACGCCCGAGGGATCATTTTCTTGCAGCAAAGGAAGCTATATGCCCACCTCATCAGGACCTGAATGAGACAAACTTTTTAGAAGAAGAAAAAACATCAGTTTTGCATGAAAATTCTTTTTTCGGTGCTTTTGTTGCTTGGAGAGCCATCAGTGTAAAGTCTCCTAAAGGGGTGTGGTTTGCTTTGCATGATTTCAATCAGAATGAGAACGCCACTAACCGGTAACTGAAGCTGCATGTGTATGCAGCAAGTCAGTAATAATATTTCTCCCTCACCTATTTTTGGAAGCAATGACTTAGTGACTTTAAATGTTGAGGTTATTTCCCTTCCTGATTTTTATCATACTTCTCTGCTGCAAGAGTGATACTTTGCCTGTTTCGACTGTTTGTCCTGTTCATGTATGAAAATAACAAGTTGATTATAACCCTTGTTCATTTAGATGCATGCAAATGCACTGATTGAAGGAAAGTACTGTTGAACTGCTAAGTTTTGGCAGCTTCTTTTGCCGCAATTTTTTTGATTTTCATGGCCTGCACATTTGGAACATACGCTTCAGTCTGATTGGCCTTGTTTACACCAACAGGGGAACTTTAAAAAAAAAAAAAAAGGGAAGAACAAAAAACATATTTGATAAACCAGCCTGTCCAGATATGTTTTAATTATTGTAATTCATTTTCTATGTATGCAGAAATTATGCACCTTTTATGATCTCTAAAATTACTTTTTAACATTTTTTAAAAATTTTGTAGGCAGGGGCACAGCTCTGAATTGTTGAATTACTTGCACTGACAATGCCATTTCCTAAATGTGCCTTCAGTTTCACACAAGATCATCAGTTGTTTTACTGAATTTGCTTAAATATGAGCCATTAAGTCCTCTGTTTGACTGATGTACCTTTCAGAGGGGATACAAGCTTTAATGTTGATGTATTGTGTGCATGAGCAGCTTGTGCATATCAGTTGGTGAAACTAAGTTCAGTGTCAGCCATGCTGAGGCAGATTACCAACTGAGGCAAAGTAAAACTAGTGTCTTTCATTCCTGTGTTTCCATTCCACCTTTTGTCAACCTCTTGGACCTTACTCTTTCTCTCCCTCTGTCTCACACTCATTCAATCAGCCTAACATTATAGGGTACTGAGACTGCAATACTAATTAGTCCTGAACAAAGTAAATGTAAAGGAGATCATTATTTATCCTGCCTATGGTTGCCTATATAAATCTTTTCCCCCAGAATCCTTGTTCTTTATGTTTCGTCCATGTCATTCCCACCAAAGGTTTTTTGTTTTTTTTTATTGTTTTTTTCCAAGAAAGTAGTGTTTGTGTATGCTCTGACTGTGTTGCTATAACAACCTGGCAGAGTGGATGTTGCTCAATATGCCATAGAGTTTAAAAAAAAAAAGAAAAAGTTTTACTGGAGACACACAAGCTTGACATGTCTCTCTAGAGAGCTTGAAGGTTTCAAAGTGAAGCAAGTATGTACTGTAATCTGTCCACCGAGATTCCCAGCTGTACTCCATAAATATACCACACAGTGTCCGATTACTTTGCACTGCAATTGCGGTGAGAACGGATATGGTATGCTTCTTTCTGCTCACAGTGTGGGGCGTACAAGCAACATGCCACACAACAACGCTCCAGCCAGCTGGGATTTCATGAAGCTTGGAGTTCGGACGAAATAAGAGACAAGTATGTAAGCAGAACTGAAAAAAGGCGACCCCCCCCGCCACAGCTGTGCAAAAAGAAATGAGAAAAATAAGTGTAGGTAGGTCATGCCTATACATAATGCTGAACAGAATATAGAAATATAAATAATACAGGCTAGTAATCATCAGGCATTTTAAGGCATCTCATTTATTAGAAACCTACCCGAATGTCAACACAATACTACTGATTTACCAAAAAACTACAATATGGAGATTTTTCAGTGTTACTTAAGAAAGTGAACATTTCATACATTCTTGGCTCATCACACGTTAACTAAAACGTTTCAAGCATTTTACTATTTGAATTTTGATCATTGTGGCCTACAGCTTAAAAAAAACCAAACCCAAACAAGATGTCTAAATATTTCTGTCTCCACTTTATGTGTTAGAATTATAAAATACATTAAACTTTAACTTTTTTGAATTAAACTATCATAAAAGGGAACTTTTCTGTGATGCACTAACAGTGGTGTAACTAAGTACGTTCACCTAAGTACAATGTTGAGGATTATATGATTATTTGCATTCAGAAGCAAGCTTGTGCAGTTTTAAAATTATTTATTTGTTATTACTATTTTTACTACTTTTGATACTTGAGGAGAGTTGATATCAGAAACTTCTAAGACTTCCACTCAAGCATAATTTTTGGGGATTGTATACAGACCTTTATACAGACCTACATGACTATTGGTACTGTGCCATAACATGACTTCATTAGACATTTGCTACTTCAGTAAACCTGTAATTTCTTCTTTAAAATGCTCTGCAAAAGATCGGGC
>KV751340.1:5844033-5867528 GCA_001698575.1 Mola mola
ACCCCCTCCCCATCCCCACCCCCCCCAAAGTCAGCTGGGATGAAGGGGGCCCTTTTGTTCCAACATAGTTCCCTGCAGAGCAGCCAGGCTTGTCCAAGTTGGAATTTTTTCCCTCTCTTGCCCCGTTAATCGACGGCTTATTGCAGAAAGTAAGATGGGAAACTTCTTTCTTCAGTGCCTCCTGACGCTCTGCGCGGTTTCCTCAGGTAAGAAGTTGCTGTCAACGCTTTTTTAATTTATCACTTTGTCGGGTGAATAGATGAGGTTTGAACTTTATGAAGACGACGTTCCGCAAGGTGTCAATCACGACGATAAGTGCACAGCGCGCCGTTAATAATTTACAAACGGCCTTTGTAGCCACAATACTGTGACAGATTACCAGCTACATCTAATCAGGTGTAGATTAATTGTTTTAAGGGGATTAATAAAGTCATCTCTATCTATCTACTCGATATAACGTGTCTTTGTAAATATCATAGAAAGAGTTAACCAAATTAGACAGAAAAAATGCTATAAATTCAAAGAATATACATTCATGTATTTTAAAAATAGGATTTTTCTGATTCAGGCCTATTGCTTGTGATTTTTGTGTGTGTGTGTGTGTGTGTGTGTGTGTGTGTGTGTGTGTTGTAACAGGCTTATATAATAGGCACCTACAGCCTGCTTGTACGTTAGAGATGGAAAAGCTCCAAGTGAAGAAGGATTTGGTGATGAGTGTTGCTGTGTCTTTCAGTGTCAGGTGAAGGCTGCTCCCTAATCCTCAAGCCCTCCAGGGTTGTGGTGGGCTTTGGGGAGCCGGTGTCGGTCAGCTGTGAGGCCGCTCGCCCCGTGCGTGTTCTGGGCTGGGAATCGGCCATCAGCGCAGTGCACACCCAGCAGAACCTGTCTGTCCAGTGGCAGGTGGACAGTCTCATCGACTGGATAGAGGAGCCCATCTGCTATGGCGTGTTCTTCACATCTCCAAGACAGTGCGAGGAGAAACTCAACCTTGTCCTTTACAGTGAGTCAACTCAGAAAAACAGTAGAACTAGGCGACTCAGACAAACCAGACTGACCAACATGACGTGTATTCTGTTCCTTTAGAAACGCCAGATGGCATCTCCATCAGGCGCGTGAACCATACCGGCCCCATGGTGGAAGGAAGAGAGTACCAGCTGCTCTGTGAGGTTCAGAATATTGCTCCTGTTCAGTACCTCACCCTGAGGTGGTACAGAGGGCAGACGGAGGTGTACAACCACTCTTTCTCTGACCTGACGTCCTCGTCGCCTGTCCAAGTGTCCTCGATCCTTGTGATCACGCCCACCAAAGCTGAGAATGGAGCACAGTACAGGTGCGTAGCAGTGTTGGAGCTGGGACCAGAGGGACCACGACCACCGCCTACTGTGACCTCAGAGCCTCTCAATGCCCATGTGCACTGTAAGTCATCCGGCGATTCCCACCCGTCGCATGAGTGCATTCAACCACGTCTAATACATCTACTGTGATTTTCTCCAGTTCCCCCAACGTTTGTCAACCCTGAAACTGAAGTTTTGGACCTAATAGTGGGCGCTGAAATTACCTTGAACTGCACCGCCACAGGAAACCCTGCACCTGTGTACAGCTGGCAATCCTTCCATCCCATTCAGGAGAGGACGGAGGATGAAGCGGTCCTCACCTCCTCCTCACTTCTTCCAGGGACTTACACCTGCACCGCCTCCAATACGCTGGAGAAGAAGAGCAAGAAGTTCATTGTGAAGGCCAAGAACAAAGGTAGGAGGAAACCTTGAAGTGGATACTGTGTGCATAGGTTACGTCAATATACCACATCCTGATCAGTTCCCTCTTTTACTTTTTCAGCTTTTTAAAACAAGAGATCTTCAGATGCAATTGCATGACCACTTTGGAAGAATGGGGAGGATTCAACGCAGGGGGTTTTACTGTTGTAGCTTCTAAGATGGAAATGACAGTGCAATCACGACTCAACAGTTATTTATGAGGATTTTGCTATCAGGCAGAATTAAGTCTCATTTTAAAAAGAAGAAAGAAGGAAAAGAAATGTTCTGAACATACTATGGTTGGTAACTAATTTGCCAGTATTTCAGTATTCTGTTTGATAGATTTGTGCTTTAGGGAATAGTTCACATCTTGTAGCTAATTTATATTTTTTGCTCGACTTATTTTTTCAATGAAATTACTTTGTAACATTCCAAATTTCAAATGTGTTACTACTTGATATAGCAATGTTGACTAGATTATGATTAAATATAATACTGAAGTAATCACTAGGGCATTACTGTAAATATGAACCATTTCTTGATTTGTTAATCTTTATGAATAAAAGGAAAAGAAAAATTATATCACATTGTTTTATCTTATATTTACATCAACAACATAATATATCAGATGTTTATTAGTAGAATGTTACTGTTGTATGTGACTGATTTTGGTTACACAATAAAGCAGAGCAGTGTTTCATAAGGTATTTATAGTATTGTAAAAAGTATCCACAACTCACTCTTGAGTACGCACACAGACATCATATTGAAAAATTGCAAAGTATCCAATATTAAATGCACTTCGGATGTTAAAAGTTATTTTCAGGCAATAAATGTACTCAAGAATCAAAAGTACACGTAAACATAGATTTACACATACTTATAGGTATGCACTATACTCTATCCTTTAATATTTATCATCCTGGCCATTTATCAGAATCAATGTTTTTTTTAAAAAAAAATCTAACAATAAAATGACATCAATTTAAGAATTTTGTGCTGCTTTGGCTCTGATACAGCATGTGATCTGTGGAGTCCAGTAAAAGTACAATATGTGCCTCAAAAATGCATTTAGGTATTTATTTGAGTACAATATTTGAATGAATGTACTTAGTTTCCTTCCATCACTGTCAATTTACATGTTTGGATTAAAAACTACCTTCAGTTTGTGGCAGACATTCCGACTGGATTTTTTTCGTTTGAATATCAGTTCTATAATGACCCACTAGATGTCGCTGCCGAATTTTTTCATGATTCGCCATCTATACGTCACGTGAGCGGCTCCAACTCGAAGAAGGAAGTGACATCAGCGCTAAATATTAATATAACAGCTTTCCTTGCCATAATACGGCCCTGCAACTTTGATTTGTGAAGGTGGGACTCGACATTTGATACTTCGTAATGCAGTTCCCGATATCTTTTTTCTTGTTTCTGTTGGACGGCTTCTGAAATGTGTCCTTTCCGTTCCCCTTCGGCAGCAGCAATGCCCCACAAGGATCCTTGTCAGAAGCAAGCATGTGCAATTCAGCAATGTCTACAGGGTGCATAAAACGTGAACCTGGAGGTTATTATAAGCAAGTGTGTCGTTATTGTCTGTCTAACTCTGTCCCCGTCCTGCAGCCAACAGATACGTGGAGAGCATGTGTGAGGACGTGATCAGGGACATGAGGCGATGTTGTGAGGCACAGACCGGAGAATCAATCTGCTGTTCCGGGTTCAAGGACTCAAAATCCAAGGAGACGCCAAGCAGCACATACCGTAGATCCCCTTGAGATGATGAGAATAACGACGGAAACATTGTATCAATGTTTATTGTCTGTAACAATAGTATTTGTATGATGACAATTGTTTGATTCATAATTTAGAAAAGAAAGTGTAACTACATATGTGTGTTACAGGTCACCGTTCTGGCACTGTCACAGCATACATGTGAACATTATAAAGTAATCTTTAAGATTTATGTATTAAAAGGAAGTTCCTCGGAAGTAATTTTCTGCACCTTGTAATATCAATATGTTAACACCCTGTTATCAAGCTCGAGGCACAAGTTTGTGCGTGTTATTATGTTATTATGTGGTCCCCAGTAGAGGCATTGGCACATCCATGGTGAATCTACTTAGGAGAGTCATTTTCTATCTTGACAGATGACATCCTCATACTGTCAGGCATGTGTGGAGGTATAGACTATCAAACTGTTCATCTCTGTGACGCCCTATTAGCTTTATATTTCGGTAGGACTAATACATTGAATTTGTTCCTGGATATAATAATGAAGCAATTTCAGCTGTTTTTGTTAAAAGAAATCAAACAGTATTTGTACTATGTTTTACAGGATGTGGAGAAAGGACCAAAAACAGAAAGTGAAATGACTTGAAACAGATCGCGTGCAGTTGTACTAAAGTATAAACTGTGAAAACATGCTTAGTCCTTAATTGGCATCCAAACTGGTTTGTATCCTTGTCAAACAAAGTTGTTATTAAAAGGGTTACTGGTTTCCTATTTGTGTTTTCTATTCTATAGCCATCAGGGATGTGAAGTTCTCTCAGTGTAATAGCTGTATGGCAGTACTGCAGAAAGAGGCGCCATTGCTACAACAAATAAGAATTTAGTGTATTCATTAGTCACAAGTATTTCACGCAACAGACTACAAATGTGCTTCTAATATTTCACAATGAAGTAGTACAATGGAAAATCTCTGGCAGAGACAGACCTTTACTCCCAAAGAGGTATTAGAGTAGATGTGTATTCTGGGCAGAACTCAAACGGATACAAAGGGAACTAAAACACAGACTCAAAGAGAGTAAGGACACCCACAGGAAGAAACTGGAGGAGAAGTTTGGGAGGAACAGCTGACTTCCAGAGGAAAAGTGGAAGAGGAACAGTCACAAACAGAAACACACAGAGAGCAACGAGTTGAACCAATTTTTCAACAGGTTTGACTTAAGCCACTCCACCTCCACCAGCCCTCACACTCTGCCCTTGACCCCCATTCACCCTCCACAAACCTCCACTTCAGACACCTCACTGTCCCATCACAGCCAGCCCCCACCTCCACCCCCCAGGATGGACCATACATCACAGGCCGACAGGTGAGGAGAGAGTTGGAGAGGCTCCACCAGGGAAAAGCTGCCTGGTCCCAGTGCCCAAGACGAGTCGTCCGACTAGGCTGAACAATTACAGGCCCATTGCACTGACCACCCACATTATGAAGGTCATGGAGAGGCTGCTCCTGGCACATCTCACACCACTGGTGTACCTATCACAGGACCCTCTGCAGTTTACCTACAAGCCCCATGTCGGTGTAGGAGATGCCCTCATCTGTCTGCTACAGAAGTTTGTAAGATTACAGCACTGTGTGTCTGAATGTCTGATTCGCAACATTGGGGCCCCTCAGGGAGCTGTGTCGTCCCCCTTCCTCTTCACCACCTACACTCCTGACTTTCAGTACAGCACTGAGTCGTGCCACCTGCAGAAATTCTCAGATGACACAGCCATAGTCAGGATGGGAACATGAGTAAAGGAACCTGTTTGACCGATACGTGCGTTGGTGTGGTGAGAACCACCTGCAGCTGAACGTGATGAAGGCCCCACCCTCTCCTGTCGGTATGGGACTGATATGGGACCGATGTGGAAATTGTCCAGACCTACAGGTACCTGGGAGTACATTTGGACAACAAGCTGGAGTGTTCCACCAACACAGAGATTGTGTACAAGAAGGGCCTGAGCTGGCTCTACTTCCTCAGTAGGCTCAGGTCCTTCAATGTATGCAACTGGATGCTCCTGATGTTTTATCAGTCAGTTGTGGCAAGCACCATCTTCTTTGATATGGTGTGCTGGGGCACAGGCATCAAGGCAAAGGATGCCAACAGACTGAATAAACTGATCAGGAAAGCAGGTTCTGTTGTCGGCTCTCGGTTGGCCACCTTGGAGGAAATGGTGGAGCAGAAGATGCTGACCAAACTGCTGGCCATCATGAACAACATCTCCCACCCCCTCCATGAAACTGTGAACATTCTGAAGAGAAGTTTCAGTGACAGAATGGTCCAACCCTGCTGCTACAAGAAACTATACAGGATGTCATTCCTCCCCAGTGGCATCTGACTTTTCAACGCCTCTGTTATGAGACACTAAACACTTTACCTGTTAAAATCCTTAACCTCCTCCTACCTGCACTAAACCCTGCAGTCTGCACAATTTATGCATATATTGTTAGATTTTTACAAGTGCATTTACTGTCCATATTATTCTACTTTTATTTTTATTTTATACTTTTATACTGCATACTGTTATATGTCCCATTGGTCCTGTACCTGAACATCCTTGCTGCTGTGACCAATGAATTTCCCTACGTGGATCAATAAAGTAATCTCTATCTTTCTATCTATTTCTCTTCTTCATTTGAAAAATGGAAACGAGCTTCCTTATTTATCCTCTATCCACAGAGTGAACAATAGAATAGACACAAAAAAATGTTTTTTATGCAGTAGTTTATTGGATGAAGTAACAAATTAACTCCTGTTTCAGGAGATTAATGTGTCATTTAAACGTTAGTGAGTGGGTGATGACGTCTACGTCCGTGACTCGTGACGCACGGACGTATTGACGCGGTGGCGTCAAGGGAAACGTGCAGCCTCAAATCTTTCTAGAATTCTGTAGCAGTTTCTTGCTAGCCCACGCTAGCTAGCTAGCTAGGTTTCCTGAGTTTTTCGTGGCTAAACTTCGCCATCCGCTGCATTGAAAGGAAACATACATTTCCTAAAACAACGGCATCATCGGGTTTCATTCGTTTGGATTGAAGATTCGGATTAGCTTCGAATAGTCCACTAAATTCAAGGCATTTCCCAAGCTAGCATTGTTTACGTTAGGCGCTTGCTGGCATAATGTCTAGGATAGACTACAGCGTGTGGGACCATATCGAGGTGTCAGACGATGAAGATGACACCCATCCAAACATCGACACCCCCAGTCTGTTTAGATGGAGACACCAGGTACATTTATGATATGGCGAACTATAATTTAAGTGCATATTTAGATCTCGCCTTAGCTAGCTAGCTGGCTGGTAATGTTAAGCATGTCATGTTTCCACTTCGGTGTTGAAACGATGTATCGGTAGATACATTTTAGAATGATATTATTGAAGGTAATAACTTTGTTAGTTGTTAGTTGTCAGTTAGATTATTTTGTCGATTGTATTACTATACAACATTGCTATTACTGCATAATTAAAGATCATGGTGGACAATTAAACTTTGTACCTGTGGTTGTGACTGTTGTTGTATATTTGTACTACTCCATAAAATGTGCATTATTTGTTCCTCAGGCGCGTGTGGAGCGAATGGACGACTTTAATAAAAAAGGTGAAGAAATAAAAAAGTCACTTCAAGACTGCAGGCGTAAGGTGGCCGAGGCACAGAAGAAAGTACAACAGCTGAGCCTTTCAAAAGCAGATGATGCCAAAGCAGAGCTGAGCAAAGCACAGACCGAGGAGAAGAAACTGAAAAAAGAGGAACGGGAGTTGGCAAAGAAGATGGAGGAGCATAACCGGGAAGAGAAGAAGATGCCATGGAATGTTGACACACTCAGCAAAGATGGTTTCAGCAAGGTGAGGCTGATCAATGGGCTAGAATGTACAGTAGAGGACAGTTACCTTGTTTATTAATAAAAAAAAATTGGACGTAGATTGATAAATCGGCCGGACTGATGTTTCAGCCAAAATTAGAATATTTACAGATGGCATGAAGATGGAGTGACGTAAGTGTTGATGTAATTGATAAAAATATCAAATTACGTTTGATGCTGCTGAACTACCATGCTTACATTTTTTTAATTAATTAATGATCACGAGGAAACCTACTTTACTTTAGAATTAGGAACGTTTTTGTTCTAAAGTATATTTTATGACAATTATTCACTATTATTTAAATCCAGAGTCTAAGGACTTTTTGGTATGTCTGTTCATCTCAATTTTCCTCATTATATTAGTTATTTGTTATTCTCATCTTATTATATTGTTATTAATATAATTTTGCACATTTTTTTGTAATTCTGCTTCCTCTACATTTTTTTCCACCTATTGAAACCACTCAGCTGTCAAAATAATCAACTCTTTAAAGACATCATGGCATTAAAGTTTTGTTTTAATTCTGTGGGGATAGCAGGGTAATGAAATGTGCGTGGGCCATATTCCGTGCTGCGAGTGCAGTACGTGGCTGTTTGGAGTTGTGGTGGAAACACTCAAACCCACTGGTGGACACCAGAGGCATGGCTGGCCTGTGAGATTCTACGGGCAGTCACACAGGCAAAAACGCAAGTGTGGGAGGAGTTTGGTGAGTCCATCGAACAAGACTTTAAGTGAGGTCTCATCTGCACTTGCAGAAGGGGTGTATTAACGGCGCACAAGGGAGGTGATGGAGAACAATGCTAGAGAATTGGGACACCTTACAGTCTTGCACTCTTTAGGGAGAACCCACATTTGAGGGGCACAGTGTGAATACTGGGACAGAGCCTTTCAGTTGGCCCTGAAGACATTCTGGGAAACCATCTGGTGACTCAGCAGGGAAAAGCAGTACTTCGTCCACCCTGTTCAGGGACGGGGAGCTGCTGACCTCGGCTGAGTATATCGCCAGGCATTGGAAGGAATACATCTCCTCAATTCCACCAGCATGTATTTCATAGAGGAAGCTGAACTCGAGGACTAGAGGTTAGACTTTCCCACTACTGGGGTCGCAAAGATTCATCAGGAACAGCTTCCCTGGAATGACACACTTGGGGTGGTGGTTCCCTTTTTAAGAAGGGGACCAGAGGATGTGTCCCAACTATAGGAGGATAACGCAAGGGTACTGGAAGGGGCGCATCCAGTCTACACAGGTTTTGTTAATCTGGAGAAGACTTACAACTGTGTTCCTTGAGGTGTCCTGTTGGGGGTGCTCAGATGGCCCGTTGTTACAGACCATTCGATTTCTGTATTGTCAGAGCCAGAGCTTGGTTTGCGTTGTAAGGAGCAATCTGAGGTGGTCTGGGTGTCTATTAAGGAAGCCCCCCAGATATCTCCCTGAGGAGGTGTTTTGGGCATGCCAGTTTGGTAGGAGATCCCAAGGCAGACCCAGGACATGCTGGAGAGATTACATCTCTCTGCTGACTCGAGATGCCTTGGTATTCTCCGGGAGGAGATAGCGAAGGTGGCTGGGGAGAGAAATGTTTGGGCTTCCCTGCAAAGGCTGCTACACCACGACTTGGCCCCAGATACACGGATGAAGACAATTAATTTTATACTTAATTTTTTCTGAGATTTATTTTTTTATTCGCCTAAATTTTTCCCCTTATTTTGTCTTCTATTGTGCTGTTGTGACCTGTGAATTTCTTTCATGATGGGTTAAGCCTTTTGTATACCAAAAAAGACATTAAAGGCATTTTAATGAATAATGAATTTCACCTTTTAACTTAAGTATATTGCAGCTCAGCTAACGCACTGTTGCTGTTTAATGTCAGCTTACGATGTGTCTCCTGACTTTTTTAAATCTGGCTCTTCATTTCATTTTTCTACAATTCTGCAAATTATGTTAGCTGTAAATATCCAAACATATCTCCACCAGTAAATGAAATTTTTCTAGTTGACATGGAAAATATACTACTACTCAATTCCAACGCTGGCCAAAACGTTGCAGTCATGTAAATCAGTTTTCACTTTGTTTGTCCCAAAGCAAAGAAACCGCCATGTAATTTAGCTAACTGGTTGAGTGTTTTGTCAACAATTTGTTGTTGTTGCAGGTGTGTTTATGAAGTGTGTCACTGTGACACGCCTGTTAAAAGAATGTCAGTCAGTCATAACATGGGCCAACATGAAGGGATGTTATGAGCTGATTATAAGCCAGGATGTATTTGTTATGTGCTTTTTTGTTTATGGGGGCTTGCTTTATGCATTCAAGTAAAACTACCATACATTCTGTTGGAACGATTGCTAATGTTAGCTATGATGTGTTCACCAGTACATATTGCTGTGATTTTATTGCCAGGTAAATTAGATTACATTCAGTTAATTTGGAAACATAGGGCATTCACTAATGTGCTCATTTAAATGTTCTCACTCTGCACATAAAATAAGTATGTAAACAAAATTAGCAGATTCACCCTGTATTGTGAATGATATTCACAACATTCTAAATTGGCAGGTGCATGCTGTCTGCAGTCAGGATACAGCCACACCCCCAATTTATTTGTATAAGGATAACCTTTTGGTTTATGATCAAAGGAGCAGAGTAGTAAAGAATTTGAGTAGAACACAAATCCAAATTGTAATGCATCTAAAAAAATATTCGAATATCATGGAAAAGTAATTTCTTACATAATACAATTCAGAGTTTGTGTGCATTTAGTTAAAAAGGTTGTATGTTTGCATTTTCTTAGACATCCGGGCCTTTGTTTGTCTGTATGCATGGTCTGAATTGAGTTCAAAATATGGAAATATGAACAAAGACAGGTGGGGGCTGGTGGTGAAAGAGAACCAACAACAATTGCTGATTCAGAGACGACTAGTGATGAATGTGCAGCAGGCAGGAAGGGTGCAGGCACAGAGAGTCCAATTGAGAAGGTGAAGAAAACAAAGTACTACTTTTAGGCAGTCCTAGGCGGTCATGCAGTATGTGTGTGTGGTAGGCTGTGTGGCCTGTCCATTGCAGGCAGCTTTATAATAAACTTGTTACCAGCTCAACACAGTTTAGGCCTGAAACACGGAAGTCGCACGGTGACAGTCAGAAAGTCAAAACCTGCTGGGTACGATGCATGACCTGGAACACTGAGCCCCTCTCGACTCTTTTTCAGGGGAGCTAGATTAAAGTAATTGTTCAATGGGGAAGAATGAAACGTTTATCAAGTACGACACTTTTTTCCTTTTTATTTTTTCATTTAAAAAACTTGGGAATGCAAACTACAATGTTTGCACTCCCAAGTTCATTTTGATATAAATTCCATGCTTAGTATATGTTATGGTTACAATTAAAAAGTGAATGTGATCTGCTTGAAGGCTGCGTAAATATGTTAAAAAATACTACTTTCTGATATACTGTTACAAGATTTTAAACTTACAAATATCATTAATCAGTGTCACTTAGCCTACAATGAAAGCCTGTTTTTGATTATTATTGTTTGGGTTTTTTTTTTTATTTTTCATCAGCAATAATACAATAATAACATATCAGTTGTTCATATCAATTGCCTTTCCATTATTTATTCGCCTTTTTATTAGCCAGTTTCCAAAAGTGAGCAAAACTAACAGTGACTATTTCATGATAACAAGAAACCTCAATTTCTGATATATTATTCTTTTCTGCTTAGAGCGCCATTTTCATCTAAAAACATATTAACGAGGTCCTCTGCTGTTGAGTAGAGCAACATATTTCTGTACTATACAGACCCAGACAAGTTTGCAAGACTGCATTTATGCCAGGAGAGCAGCTTTGTGAAGGGCAGACATCACCAGGTATTGAAAGGGAATTGGATTAGACAAATTAGCAGTGACTTGCACATTAATAAACACTAATAAACTTGATAATATAACCTCAACTCAAATATAACCTTATATGAGTTTTTTTTTTTTTTTCAGATATAACACACAATTGGCTTTAAACCTGAAATGCAGAGTGTCTCTCTCCCTCTTCAATCATCAACCGTAGTTTCTACTGATTTCTAATGTGACATTATCTTTTGAAGTAGTCAGAGACATAGGCTGTAATGCTCCTTCTCGGCCACTGTCTGACCTCCACAGAGCATTGTCAATAAACTCCCTGATCCTGCTGAGGACACCGAAGAAGTGAAGGAGAAAAAGCATAAAACCTTTGTGGAGAAATATGAAAAGCAGATCAAACATTTTGGTAAGTTTTGGTTCACATCCATTCCCCTTTTGTTTTAACTGCATGGCTATTGTTTTTTTTGGAAGTAGCCATTGTTTGTCTTCGTTGTCTGTGCTGTAGGCATGTTACGACGTTGGGATGACAGCCAAAGATACCTCTCTGAAAACCCTCATCTAGTATGTGAAGAGACTGCCAACTACCTGGTCATCATGTGCATTGACCTTGAAGTTGAGGAGGTAAAAACTACTCAAAGGAATGTGTTTTTCAACGTTTTGTTTTAAGGATATTCACATCCAATGCATTACCTGTACTCTGCCATTTTATTTATTTTCCACAAGGCTTTTACTCAGCTGCTGTGTTGATACAAGTGCATTATTCTAATATATTTTCTTTTTCTGTAGAAACATGCGTTGATGGAGCAAGTCGCTCATCAAACCATCGTCATGCAGTTTATTCTAGAGTTGTCAAAAAGCCTCAAAGTGGACCCCCGTGGTTGCTTTCGTCAATTTTTTGAAAAGATTAAGGTAAATAACTTGATTCAACCAAAGCTCATGAAATAACTTCTGTTTTTACCAAACCGATCTGGGAGCCATGGAGGAACTAAACTTGGAAAGTCCCTTTTCACTAGTCCTGTTTGCATATCCTTCAAATCGGAAAAAGTATGCAAATTAGTCCAGTAATGTGTTAAAGTGCGCCCTTTCTTTGCAGTTCTTGTTTTTTGCCAACAATATTTTAGCTCAGTGTATTAGTGAGTGTAAAAGGAGACAGAGATGTGAAAAAAAACAAAACAAAAGCATTTTGCCGTTCTCTCCGCTTCAACATATCAAACCCACCTTGTTTGTTCCACCTGTAATTATACCCATCAGTGTTGTCGAGTACTGGAGTACACCTATACAAAACAAGCTGTTCAAGCTGTTAGCTTCAACTTCTTGTTGAGTTCCCCAAAAGATTACTGTGTTGTAAATAACATTTAAAAAAATAAATATATAAAAAGATTGTTGTTAGTCGGAATGTTTAAGTGCTCCCTTGTGTTCCCATCAACCATCTGAATGATGTTTACTCTCAAAGACTGCAGATCAACAGTACCAAGATGCTTTCAATGATGAGCTGGAGTCATTTAAGGAGCGGGTTCAGGGCCGGGCGAAGATTCGCATAGAAAAGGCCATGAAAGAATACGAGGAAGAGGAGAAGCAGAAGCGCTTGGGACCTGGAGGGCTGGATCCTGTCGAAGTGTACGAGTCCCTGCCAACCGTAAGTTCTCAATAAGCCCTCTGCATTCTTCTGTTTTTCCTCTCATTAGTTCAAAATTTCTCACAGATGCATGTTCTGGATTACAGGAGATGCAAAAGTGCTTTGATGAGAAGGACATTCAAATGTTACAGGACGTTATTAGTAAAATGGACCCAACGGTAGGTTCCTTCAGTAAAGTCTACAGTATTACAGTCTTTTTGTTTATTCTTGTTCTGGCTGTGATTTAATCAGTAAAAACTGCTGGGAAAGATATTTCAGTTATGTGTGTTTTTGTCATTTAATGTTTTGTATGTAGGAGGCAAAGGCTCACATGAAGAGGTGCATAGACTCAGGTCTCTGGGTCCCTAACTCCAAGACAGACGATGGGGATGAAAAAGAAGAAGATACCACCTACGAGGAGGTGAAACAGGAGCAGGAAGAAACCAAAAAGGAATGACCAACAGAGATGCTATGATTTGTTGTTTCCGCAAATATACTTACCCACTGTATTGCAACTCCGCTATGTGTTGTACTAGCCAATCAAGGAACAATGTAATATCTTTACTCAGACATTTAGCTGAGAATGGATTAGCTTTCACCAAACCGATACAGCTGTGTTCCATCAGTAATTCTTGCTTGGGAAAAACAAACTGCTGCTTGTTGTTTAGTTTCATTATTTGTGTGGATATCACAGAAGCTGTATTTACATGTGTTTGTTTACACTTGTCAGTTTTTGTGCATATTGAACACACACATCCCTGTCTGATTTTTCTTTTTTTTTTTCTTTTGCTGTTGTATAGTGGATAAACATTCTATTCAGCATTCTATTTCAGGTTGTGCATATGACAAAGTTAATTTGCTTTCGGTCATGCATACGATGAAAGAAACTCCAAATTTAAGATTTTCCTTTGACTTTTTAGGGATTGAGCCATCAGTTTATTCAGATGGTCCCTTCCCCCTAACAACATTTTGTACAAACTTGCTTAACTAAAAGCTGAAATATATCCGACTACTCAAGACCAGAGTTTAGTGTGATCGTGTGTGAAAAGTCAATGTGTGCATGAAAAGATCTTTAGATCATGGAGGTAAAAACTATGGGCAATTACACATCTGTGCAGATTTATTTCTTATGGAACATTTTACATTCACAAGTGACATTTGCTTGCAACAGAAATTAAGTGATATTGTAGGTAGATATAATATGAAGTACATGAAGGTTTAAAGGACAAGAACTAAACATTTTGGACATAAATGGACAAAAATGCCCAAAAGAATGAGCTTTGTAGGCTGTGAGGATCAAAGCTTACATTGGCCAATGGACCAGGCATGTCCATAGGCTTTGTGTGAGTGAATTTGTGTTTAGATTTTTTTACTTTCACTTTCAGCGCTTTTATTTTGAAGGAGAGACTGCACAAATGGAAAATTGTCCAGTATGTTCTCCTCCTCCTCCTCCTCTCCAGGCAAAAGGTAAGTAACAGTTCATACGGGTGACTTTTACTTTCACCAGAGTAGCTTTTGAGCATGATATCTTTGCAATATTAAGTGCTTTTTACAACACGGACATAATGTAATCAGCATTCAAACCCATTCTTATAAATTTATATTGTAGAAATATGCCTATTAAAAAGCATTATTTGTATTTTGAATTTCAAAATAAGGCAGCCTGACTACTGTATATTTTTACCTCCGCCAAGGATGTTACGTTTTTGCCAGCATTTGTTGGTGACCAGGATAACTCAAAAGATTATGGACAGATTTTGATGAAATTTTCATCAAAGGCATATCATTGTCCTTCATATGGCTGATTAGATTTTAGTGGCCAATGGTCACGGTCAATGAAAGATCAACAGGTATGTTTTTTGTCCATAACTGCAAACTAAATTGACGGACAGATATCCAGCAGATGTCACATTGTAACTGAAAGCACTGGCTACAGATGAATAATCTTTGGGCTTTCAAGGTCCAAGGTCCAAGTCACTGAAAGGTCAAATATGTTTTGGACCTAACTCGTGAAGGAATTGACATGCAGAGTTCCAATGTGTCATTTGGGGCTGGTTACGGGTTATTTACCTTTGGCCTTTCTAGGTTAAATGTCAAAGTCACTGAAAGGTCAAATATGTTTTATGAACTTATTCCCACAAGGAGTTGACATACAGAGGGGGGAAATGGTGTCATTTGTAGCTAATCCCGGTGTCCATCAGCTGAAAGCTGAAATATGAGCAGGTCCCCTGACATGTGGGAAGAGTTTGGTGGCCATGGCAGAGGTCTACGCTTGAGTGCTTTATTTCTACTTCAGTAACGTAATGATCAGCTTGAGTGAAACAGAACCAAAACTGGAGCTTTCTTCTCGTTCCCCAAACACTCTACAAATGATCCTTCGGGGTTGTTGCATGATGTTTTTCGCAACAGTGTAAACACAGGCAAACACAACAGAAAGACAACCTAGTGCAATTGATAAAAATCAATTTGAATGTGATTTTAACCTGGGCGTTTATTTTGGAAAGCGGACAGGCGTTACGTGCTGGTACGTGGCAGGAGGGAGTGGCCATGTTGTTTTCGAGAAGCAGTTCGAGAGCCTTGTCGCCTCGCATGAAAAACCCGAGGAAACGTAGGCGTTGCGGGAAGCACTCGCGATAATGCCTGGTCGTCTGGTCATTACTTCCTGCTAAGTTTCAATATACCTCCGAAAAGCTCGCCGTTAAATGGTAAGATAACTGCTGTGTACATTTCTGCGTTTTCGGACCGGCCTTCAGTTATGTTTATATATAATATTTACGCTCATGGCATCCGAAACAGTGACTCACACGAAGACCTGTGATCTAGGCCATTCGGGGACGCAGCTAGTGTGTGTTACATACATGAATACGTTTCAAAGTGACGTTCGACGTTTTTGCATCTCTATAGAGTTTCATATAATGAGACAGTAAAGCAGTATTACACGGGTGTTCTCTGCTTTAGGTTGAGACCAAACCGTTTCCGTTTTCTTACGTCACTTTCTGTGGTATTCCTTGAGATTTTTTGAATAACAGTTTTATTGGCCGAATTGATCAATTCAGAATGGCATTCAAGAGAAGCCCAAAAATGAGCTTCTTCCACAAGTCGTAAGGTTGTGTTTTAAGTAGGACCTTAAATACTTAGTGTGTACGTGATTCTTATCACGTTTCTAAATGGCTGAAAAGTGCGTCTCCAAAAATTAAAATAGCGTGATTTTTTTTTTCAGTGTTCCTTATAAAAGCGAACATTTAATATATTCTACAGTCATTCCATGTAAACTAAAATGTATTTTAATATTACAAATTTGATAAGTATGGCCCACAGGCTAAAATAATCAATAAAACACATGAAAATATTAGAATATTTCACCTTATGTCTAATGAATATAAAATACATGAAAGTTGCACTAGTATAGCATGTTGAATTTATGTATGTGGGTGTGTGTGTGTGTGTCTGAGATTTAACATGCCTAGAAGTTGGTGGCCTAAGCGTTCAGGACCAGAGGCATTTTCCACTGTGCGTGAGCCTCCTCAGAGTCACGGCGTCCATGTTTATCTTTTCTGGACAAAAGAAGGGCCAAGATATTTGTCCCATACAAATGGAGAAGTCACAGCAGAGGAGCTTTGCATCTCGGCTGCAAAGGCTGTAGGTGAGACTGACAGCCTTGACCAAATTCTCCCACACAAATCTAAATTTGAAACTTTTTTGTTTTGTAGTGTTTCTTTTTTCTCTGTCTTTTTTCTCTTCTTTTTCTCTCTTGTGTTATTTGGGTATGTGTAATCTCAATGTTTATTCTCTAGGGATCACTCCTCTGTGCCATGTTTTATTTGCACTGTACAATCCCCTGACATGCTGCTGGTACAGTCCAAACCATGTTTTCAGCCCAGAGGTCAACTCCAGCCTTGTACTTCATTACTGTATGAGGTTAGTTGGTGTTTATGTAGTATTAAATGGATGGCAGGTGTAATACATGAGCATATATACATTGGTTGTCTGGTGTCCTTTTACCTAGGTTTTATTTTCGGAATTGGCATGGACTAAATGAAAATGAGCCGACAGTGTCCCGTTATTCCCTCCGATCAGGGACAGATCAAGGGAGTTGTTCTGTGCTTGAAATCACATCCTTGGACTACTTGTTCGCCCAGGTTCATCTTTAACATTAATTATGGTTTATTGTATATTAATTGAACGCACATTATTTGTGCTTACACTTATAAATGACTTGTATGCTTCTTGTGTCTCCAAAAGGCTAAATATGAGTTTGTAAACGAAGTCATGCAGATGGAAGAGATCGAGTCAGAGGATGAGCTAAATCGGTTCAAAAATGAGAGTTTGGGAATGGCTGTACTTCACCTCTCACACCAGGCATTGCAAACAGGCTGTACCTTACAAGATGTTGCAAAAAGAATTAGGTAACTACTTCGGAAGGACCAAATATTGTACACTTTTCTGTGTGACTGAAATTGTGAGAGGGTAACAACTAATTGTACTTAACTCAGTACTTGAATTTGTCAACAAAGATGGTAAATGGGCTGTGTTATTTTTAAGTATATTTTGAGAATAGAAATGTAATTGCAGCAATCTATTTAGGTTGTATATTGTTATTTTTATCATATTTCCTGCTATTGTCACAATCCATATTCGCCTGTTGATCATCAAAGTGTTTTTATATCAAAGATTTAATCATTGCATCCAGGTAACATTATCCTCTCATTTTTTTTTAAGTTTCTTAGACTGCATTCCACAGTCTTTTGCCAAACACATTTCCAAAGACAACTTTCTAACAAAAATAAGGATCCAGCGGGTGTTTGCTGACTTTGTACGAACATTCCAGCAGCACACTGTGGATAAGGGGCGACTGGGCACCCACGAGATCATGTATAAGTACATCTCTACCCTCGAACACTTGGCACCACGTTTTGGCATAGAGACCTTTCGTGTATCCCACCTGGAACTGAGAGAGGATGGGGTTGGAAGTGGCTCTTTCTCCAACACCACACATGCAGAGGGCAACTCAAAAGACAGCTTCAGAGCTCCCGCCACACATGAAATAATGGTGACCGGCCCCCACGGGATTCAGTGGAGGAAGCTGTCCAGTCAGAAGGTTTGTCAGAACCTAATTACAGACTCCAATCCTGTGGTGGGTTGTGTATTCTGCTAGTGTGTTGATGCAATCTCTTTACCTAGGCACAGGAAAACGCTTACTTCAGGAATGACCCTCTGAACTACACAAGGAAAACTAAACAACTGCCCAGCCAACCAAAAGCGAACACTCCCAATAAATGGAGCTCCTTCTGTGATTTCCCTGAAATAACCCACATTGCCATTACTGGAGCTAATGTGTGCATTAGCACTCAGGACAATCATTGCATGGTGAGAGTACTTGTTTACTCTGTAATGTGGAAGCCGCAAATGCAGCACATTAATTTATTCAGTAAATGTTCTTGTGATACATTAGACCAGTTGAAATACTGTATATTACTCATTGTATTGATCAGATTGCTCCTCTTTAAAGTACCTGAATATGCTGAACAGTATTCATTTCTGTTCAGATTTTCATGTATTCTCCAATTCTATATGTTTTTGACTCTTAAAGCTGCAGGTTTTGGTATGCTTTGGGCATTTTATATGGTGTTTTGAATTTTTATGTGTCTGTAGGTGGGAGCTCTGATTGTAAGCTAGTGGTGTTTCTGTATTTGTATGTAGGAGGTTGAAATGAACTCCAGCCAAGAGGCCCGTTCCTTCATCTCCCTCCTAGATGGATACTACCGGCTGACTGCAGACGCCCACCACTATCTTTGTCATGAAGTGGCTCCCCCAAGGGTAGTGCTGAGTGAAGCAAATGGACTGCATGGACCTATGTAGTGAGCTGTTCTCCTCTTATACATACACATAAATAGGCTATAGAGAAACATTCTACAATATATGACAAGTCTGATGTGTTTCCCAGTGGTGATTTTGTGGTAATGAAGCTGAAAAAGGAGCCAGCGGAGGAGGGAGCTTTCCTTGTACGTTGGAGTTCTATTGACTATCACCACATCATCTTAGCTCTCCTGAACAAAAATGAGGTAATTATTTAAACTATTGCAGTGCAGTGGTTGTTGGACAAAAAAAAAAAAAAGATAACTATTGTAATTATATGTATCTGTGGCTCATAGAATGGAACGGCGCCAAGTCACAAGCAGTTTCAGATTCAGCTCAACAATTCGATGTTCTCTCTGGAGGGCTGGGACCGAGAATTCTCCAGTGTGATGGAGCTCACAGACAGCCTCAAGACTTTTGTACTCAAGTCGGGTTCAGAAAGTTTTACTGTAAAAAAATGCTGTTTGCCAAGACAAGGAGGTTTGTATTGGATTTTCAAATTCTAGACATGTTTTGCTGCTTCATGCACAAATCCTCCCGTGTTATTTGGAGGTATTATGTGCCGTGGCATACTTGTGTCTGTGTGTGTGTGTAATACAGAACTTTCCAACCTCCTGGTGATGAGGCATGGTGCCGATCGCAGCAATCGGGCTGACTCTTTGTCTCTGAACATGACCCAGCTACGTTTTCACCAGATCAAAGACCGAGAGATTGTGCAGGTGAAGAGACCCACTTGCCACATCTGTGAGACCCTGTTCCATTCCTTACTTACTTACTATTCAGGTGTTGTGTTTGAGCAGGAACAGCATTTGGGCCGTGGAACCAGAACCAACATGTACTCAGGACGTCTGCTTGTGCGAGGTGGGGACAATGACGAGGATGACGAGTTCAACAACAACTTTGCCGGCCCCAAAGGCATCCCAGTGGTTCTCAAGATTCTAGACCAAAGCCACAAAGACATTGCACTAGTAAGCCTTGTGACGTTTGTATTGCACTATGAAGAATAAGAGTGATGGTTGCTTATTTCAATACTTTTATCTTAGGCATTTTTTGAAACTGCGAGTCTCATGAGCCAGGTATCCCACAGCCACTTGGTGTTTGTTCATGGTGTGTCAGTTAAAGGATCTGAAAGTAAGAGCATATTCACAAACACACCTCTGTGACTTCCTTTTTCTCTTCTTCCATATCACACAAAGATATATATTCAAATATATCAGTATCACATTAAACATTAAACAAAAGCAAACAAACTTTTAAACAAATGCAAAACAACACGTATGTTGTGTTTATTCCTTGCTGTTGGCTATATCAGAGTGTAGACTTCTCAGACTTGTTTCTACCTTTACAGACATCATGGTAGAAGAATTTGTGGAGTTTGGACCTTTGGACGTTTTCCTTCGCAAAGAAAAGGCCTCAGTGACGCCTCAGTGGAAATTGATTGTTGCGAAACAACTTGCCAGTGCCCTTAATTATCTTGTGAGTTCAAATACTCCTTACTATATCCCTCATTTTAAGTTAACTTAAACACAAGCAAGTGGTCATAAAAGTGAAATGAGAGTAAAGAACTAGAAGTGTTGTACAATTTATCTCTATTCTTTATAATCAAGTACTCTAGGTCAATGTGGTTAGAAATGCTTGAATAGTGCAGCTTTTCAACAGAACACCAACGTTTGAGTTTGAGCTGCAGACAGGAACCCAAATGTAGAGACCAAAATGTAAGATAAGAATGATGTGAGCATCATCTACCAAAATAGTTAATCCCAGTGTACTTTTTTTTTTTTTTTTTTAAATTATTGTAGGAGACCAAACGACTTGTTCATGGAAATGTGTGTTCCAAGAACATTTTGGTGGCGAGGCGTGGTCTGGAGCAAGGTACTACTCCTTTCATCAAGCTTAGTGACCCTGGAATCGCCCTGAGTGTCCTTTCACGGGAAGGTTGGTACCAACAAACTACTTAACACAAAATCTTAGTGAGATGCGATGTTCTGTAAACTTGACTTGACAAGAAAGTCTCCCAACTGGTTCAGCTTTAGGTGTACTGTATTTAGTGTGGTGCTGCCTTTCTTAAATCAGATTTAGGAAACAGAAAATTTAAACCAGACCACTTCTGTTTCCTGTTGTTTTCCTGTCTGATTTCGCAGTGTTTTATTGAAGCTGTCCAAAATAGTAGAACTTAAGCAATGAGAGGAAAAGACCTGATATTGTTATTTATATTTTTGCACCTTCCGACATACATAAGTAATAATACAGAAGTAAATAATTTTGTAGATTCAAAGTGGGTACTTTTCTGTTGCTGAACAAGCATTTAAAATAAATTATAGGTGGATTATATAAAATTTGAGCAACAAAGTATTATCTTTTTTTGGACATGGAATTTGTAAGTGGGATGAAATCATAGTACCCATACATCGAGATCAGTAATATATGAAGCTCTTGCCATTTTTGTTATCGCTATGCTGCACTGCAGAGCGTCTTGAGCGTATCCCATGGATTGCTCCTGAGTGTGTTGACAGCGGTACATCCATTGGCAGTGCCTCTGACCAGTGGAGCTTTGGAGCCACACTGCTTGAAATCTGTAACAATGGCGACCTTCCTATGAGTAGCTGCACATTGTCTGAGGTAGGCCCTTTATTTTATCTTCCAGCATCCACACCTTCCTACTCTCTCCTTTTGGCTAACACCATAACTTTTGCCCCCAAACAGAAGGAGCGCTTTTATCAGCTAAAAGGTCGTCTCGCCGAGCCTTCCTCCCAGGAACTGGCCAGATTTATCAGCATGTGTTTGGCCTACGATCCTGTACAGAGGCCTTCGTTTCGCACCGTGCTCAGAGAGCTCCCAGAAATCATGAATAAAAGTGCGTTGTAACTCACTCACCTTATTTATTTATTATTTTTTTCAACTTACCTTTTTGCCTTTTAATAGTGTGTCTGTGTTTGGGGTTTTTTTGTTTGTTTATTTTATTTGCTGCCAACAGATCCTGATATATCCCCAAGTGAAACACTCATTGAAAAAGACCCGAGCATGTTCCATAAACGCTACCTGAAAAAGATGCGGGATTTAGGAGAGGTCAGTTCTAATTCCACATGCACATTAGTTTTGTTTTTCCTAAATATTACAAAGTGATGCACTGATCATTGTTTTGTCTCCAGGGTCACTTTGGAAAGGTGACTCTCTACCTGTATGACCCGACCAATGATGGGACAGGAGAGCTTGTGGCTGTGAAAGTACTGAAACAAGAAAATGGCAATGTGGAGGGCTGGATGAAGGAAATTGAAATCTTGAAGTCCCTTTATCATTCCAACATTGTCAAGTACAAGGGCATTTGCACTGAAATAGGTGAGCCTTTGATCACACAGCATGGAGAGCTCTACAGCCCATTTTGCGCCAGGATATGCAACAGGTCTTTGCTTTGTTCTCCAATGACAGGAGGACAAGTGGTGCAGCTAATAATGGAGTACCTTCCTCTGGGTAGTCTTCGAGAGTACCTTCCCAAGCGTAAACAGGGTATGCCCCAGAACCTTATGTTTGCCCAACAGATCTGTAAGGTGAGTTGTTGTATGTTGTTTCGTATTGAATACAAATCACCTTCTACTTTTCAATATTTCTGGTAATGTTTACAAAATGCAGACCTATCTGGTTACGCTCTCACTTGACAATGACTTGTAGAGATTAAAAGGAACTATTTCTCAGGGATATATCTACCAGGAAATAATCATTCAGTATGATAATGCATCACAAAGACTGATCCATATTGTCAAGCCAATCTTCTCTTAGCTTCTGTCTTTAAAAAATTATAGATTTACATATATCGCATTAACAATTTAGTAATGTATAGAGGTATGGTTTAATTTAATGCTTAAATGTTAACTTTGCCTTTACTTTTGTATAAACCAAAAGAATAAAAATCTAATTAACCATTTTTCACCTTTCATTACAGAGTAAAACAGACTATTACACGACTCAACCCGTGTATAAAAATGTTACACCACCTTCCACTGTGTAATGTTTCATCATTTAGTTGCCTAAACTTGTAATCTCACACTACAACTACCAACTACACGGTCAAGATAACAAACCTGCTCTAAGTGTCTTACCGTGTATGAAGGAAACTGTCTCACAGCCCGCAGGATGATAAGAAGAATGTGTCACTGGAGATGCTAACTAGTATTGAATCGGCATATTTTGTTTTTGACATACTTTGCAGGTTACTGTGTTCACCACCTTAGTGTAGTGTGTTTGTATCACATTTGCTCTCCAGGACTTAACACAGATTCTGATGATGTGTTGTTGGCATTGTCATTAGTTTTGCAGGATTAAAATTAGGGACAATTTTAAAGTTAGGACCACCAGTGGTAATAAAGTTAAGCGTAAGGGGAATACACATGTGTGCCATCTAATTTGATTAGAGGATATTTTTCCCATTAAACCGTTAAATCCCCATTTTGCCCTGTCTTGCTTGTTTGTGCTGCTCTCTTTTAAAGGGTATGGATTACTTGCACTCAAAGCGATATGTCCATCGAGACCTAGCTGCCCGCAATGTCCTAGTGGAAAATGAGAGATTGGTGAAGATTGGAGACTTTGGCCTTACAAAATACATCCCTGAAGGCAAGATCTACTATCGTGTCCGTGAGCACGGGGACAGTCCAGTGTTCTGGTGTGTTCATGCAGAAGTTAATATTGTTGCTCAATTTTTGGTTTCATGACTTTGACTGCTAAACTGTGTTTATTTATTTATTTGTACTACATAGGTATGCGATTGAGTGCTTGAAGGACAATAAATTTTCCTTTTCATCTGACATTTGGTCCTTTG
>KV751340.1:5880216-5890867 GCA_001698575.1 Mola mola
AGTGGATAGGACAGGTTCTCCAGGGGAACATTAACTATATCTCTTCAGCGAGAGTCTTGACTCTAAATCGAATTCCCCTCCAGATGAGTAGATGGCAGCTGGAATGATGGACGGAGGCCATGTTCGGAGTTTTCCAGCAATGGTGGGGGTTAAGTGTGTGTTGGCGTACTAATGGAAGCTTGTGGCAGGTGACTGGTCAGTGACATGACTGTTTTTTTTTTTCTTTTTTTTTTTTTTTTCTTTAATAACTATCTGGTTGACAGTTTGATTGTGAAAAACCCATTACCTCTGACTTCTGCTAGGAAATGCAGCTACACATTGAGCCTAAACACTTCTGTGAAATCATCCTGCCCTGTGCTGGCTTCCATTTACACTTACTATTTGCTGTGTAAATAGTTAAGCTTGATTATTTTCCTGAGTCTCAATCTTGTTTTCTTTAATCAAACCTGCCTCTGGTCTGGTGTTTTGAATGAGTTTGCTGCTTCTCACTTTTTTAAAATTTTATTTTTTGTTGTCGTTTTGCCTGTATGTTTGAAAGCTGCCGTGACCAAGAGTGGCGCCACAGCAGACTGCTCATGTTGTGTATGGACCAAGAGATGCAGCTGTACTGTTACGACCATCATGCAATTTGATCGGTTTTGATTTAAACTGCTATCTTCCATCTGTACCACCATGGTTGTCTATGTGTGTGTGTGTGTGTGTGTGTGATGTGAGCAAGTCAATGTTATTTTAAAAACATGATGTTGGGATGTTTTTCAAATCAAAGTATAGACTGTAGCTCTATCGGCATTTGTTTTTTTTGGGGGGGGGGGCGTGTTTAAAATGAAGAAAATTGTCTTTTACTCTAAACATTTGTTTTGGGTCATGCACGAATATTTTGTTCAGTGCTTGAGGCAAATCATGCCTGTCATTTTTTTTTTTTTTTGTGTGTGCATAAAACGTTCTTGGTGCAGCACTGTTGAACACAGTCTGCTTTCAAATGTAAGAAAACAACGGCATTGATTTGAAAAGGCGCTTTTCACTGTGTCGTTACAAGGTGTAGTGCATTTAGTTTAGATTGTCGTTCAGCTTTAAAATTAAAAAAAAAAAGTGAATATTGCCTTTTTGTCTTTGTTTATTTGAACGGGTGACATTGTACAACAGATGGATTGCACCAGACATAATACATCTGTTGTCCCTGGACTAGCACTAACAACAGCGATACATACTCCTATTGGACAGATGAGCACGTGACTTTTAATGATTTTAACACTTTCAAATTGATCAAGAGTACTACCTGCTCTGACATTAACTGGAATAGTATTCCACTGTTTTGTTGCAATAACTAAGAAGGCAAATTTTGTTTTTTAAAATCGCTGTCTCCCCCAGCTGATGATGTGCGTCACCGAATCGGTGGAACAAGATCCTGACGAGCATCGGGAACAAAAGGATTAGCCTCTGCAGATAATGCATTCATATTTTTCCTGTGTGCTTCAGCTACAACACACTGTGCTGAGGACCGGGGCAGCTCCATCGGGCTCCATCAGTGCAGTCTTGCTGTGAAAGTGACCTGCATGAATGACAAAAAGGCTTTTGCTGAGTGGATGGTTTTATGCTGTCTGAATAATTTAAAAATAAACTCAAGTTATCAGATACAAAGGCTCACAATAAGTTGCTCAGGAAATAAAAAAAACAAAAACCATGTCAATATAGGAAGAGACCGCAAGTACATATTCATCTGATGATTTTCCTAATCGAAATACAAACTAGATAATTTGCAGCCGTTTGCTTACCGGCTGGGTATTTTCAGCTTCTCTGATCGGCGGATATTGAAGGTAAATGCTGGTAAATTTGGCTGCATGACAGCTCTGTGTGAACTGCCCCTACACCCCTCAGACACAGCTGCTGAAGGGCTAAGAAGCAATGAAGAGAGCTCCTCTTCCTCTCAGCCATAGTCACGATGAAAGGGCTTGATTAGCTGTTATTCTTTGGGTCCCGCTGAGCCTCAAGGAGCCAATAACACAACTGCAGAACATTGGTCATGAAACTGTCTCCTCGAGTGCTGATGTTTTTTTTTTTGTTACCGTTTACCAGAGGTCTAATAAGAGAAGAAAATCCAGTTTTTTATCGGTAAAGGATGGATGAGAGGCGTCATTGAGGACACTGTGAAGAAATGACGGTTATTTTTTGCAACTGCCGGCATTATGTTAATGTGGGGGTTTTTTCCCAGCCACCAGGTTTTATTTCTGTATTACTTAAGGTGCCTCTGAATTTGTGTTCTCATACCTGCAGCCAGTCTACGCAGAGATATCTGAGAGATCCTCAGAGGCTCGCTGGACGCTATGCCAGACACATTTAGATTCCTGCCTTTCATTTCTCCACCCACGCAGCCACCCTGCACAGTTGCTGGTGAATGCTGCTGAAACCCTGCGATCCTCCCAAACACAGAGAGGAAGGAAGAAGAGCTCTGACGGCAGATCACTGCACCGGCATCCGTCTAAAATCCAAAAGACACACAAAGGAGAAGTTCTTATTTCTGAAAAGGTACACAACCCCTGATCTCTTTGTTGCCACTGTGTGTAGAATAGGAATGGGTGTATTAAAATACAGATTCTCTGTAGTTTACCTGCAAAGCAAACACTTGACTCGCATGATTTATTGCAGCTTTATTTCAGCAAAAGGAGCAAAAGAATGTTACCAAACAGGGTATGTCACAAGAGCTGTTTATAGCAGGATTAGTCATAGAAAACAGCCTACACCCCTTTGTGATAAACAGTCTATACAACAGTAGAATCTCAAAAGCCCATAAGGAACCTACCTTTGCTTAAATCGGAGGAGGTGGGAGAGCCACCCAGCCTGAACAGTGCTTCTGCTCATACACCCAAACAAGATTATATTCTAGTGGGGATTTAAATTCCAAGCTGCAACATGTACCCTTATCCCCCCTGAATTAAGGTTGGCTGTTGTTACACTCTGTATCTCCCCCAGTCGATCCTCTGTGTAATTCTATATCACCGCAGCCAAAACAAAGTCAGATAACAGTTTCTGGTTATGGGAAATAAAAGCCACGTTATTGCTCCGATCCACAAATCAAGCCCGGAGAGAGTGCTGATGTTTTTTTTGTGAGCTTTATACATAGAGTCAGTGTCATTTTGTGGCCAGAGATTGAGACTGAGCATCTCCAGCATGCAGATGTATTCCAGTAATCATCCCATATCGCCCTCCACAACATTAAGAGTCCACACTTTTATATAGAAGCACTGCTCTCCGTCCTCTTATTTCTTACTTGTCTTACACAATCACTATTCAAGTACGGAATATTAAAGGAATACTATTTCAGGCCTTTTGTTTTTGTATTTTTGACTGAAGAATTCAAGTTATTTTTTATTGTACTTTGCATATTGCTTAAAGCAGCATGTGTGATGTGAAGTGTAGCAATTAAGGAAACTCAGGTTTTTACAGTTTCATTAAATGCCTTCAAAGGGCAAAATCTGTTCATCTCAACCAAAATTTGGCCATCAAAACTCAAAACACAAGATATGAACCTGCTGTCACTCCCCAAATGAGCGACAAGACTCACCAATACAAAAAGCTATGTTTTGCTTTTATAAGTCAAATTCTTGAGCATGCATTAACCTTTTAAAAACTTCCTTTTTTATTTTATTAAAATCTTCTAAGATCTTTAATTTTGTAGTTTTTCCTGGTAGTCTATAAACTTTTACTAATACTAATATACTTCACTTATTGAAAAGTGCATTGCAACAGCAGGCACAGTAGAGATTTATTTATTATAGCACATTTCAACACACAAAACAAAGAAAAGCATCAAAACTGGATGTAAAAGCAACATTAAAATACACAGAATTTAACTAGAAGACAGGAGTAGTAAAAGAAAAACCCACAAGAGAACAACCGTGTGGTCACTGTGACACTTGATCCCTCCACAATGTCATTAGCAGAAGTTTTTAGAGGCTCTGAAATCCATCTATGGCATCATCTGAGGTCTCACTGGTCCTCAGCTTGTCCCCGAAGTGAAACCTCCCCGTCCCTTCCCATCAAGCTCCTCCTCTGCCTCGGGCTGAATTTCAGTGAGATCTGATCGGTTCAGGGGGGAAAAACGAGAACATGCTTTGGCGGAAATGAATCTGCGGCTCGCTCTGCTGCATCCCATAATCACTTTTGAATGACCGTGTGTGTGTGTGTGTGTGTGTGTGTGTGTGTGGAGCTCATTGTGTGGAGGATTTTCTGCACCGCTACTCCAACTTTGTAGCTTTGAGTCAGCATTAGTTGGTGTGAGCGGCCGCGGACAGAAGGACAGTCCGCCCACATCGCTGCGCCTCCACAGAACAAGAAAAAGACAATCTGTGGTTATTTCAGGAGTTCTTTAAATACGTTATATGAATGACCTGATACCCTGCTGAAGCAGTGTTCCATCTCACCTGGAGATGCACCGATGCATCGGCTGAATATCGGTATCGGCCGATGCTGACGTGATTCAGAGTCCTACACAGGTCCGGTTTTGATAACCTGTACCTGCCCAGAGCTGTTAATTTAAGTCCCATGACCCGACCCGTGAGCTGAGATTAAACACACAGGCTTTGCGAGTTGTGTACTTGGAGAGGCGTCTCTCAGTCGTCACAATAGCTGCTGTGCTTCTTCAGCTTCCTACGTGTGTCCGCAGGGACGAAGTCGCAAACCTGCCCTGTGGCAACCAAACACGTTTACCACTGATTAAGTTATTTTCACATCCTGTTATCACGTAAAACTTCTCCCAAACGTCTGACTTGGCCTTTAGCAACGTATGATCCATGATGTGGTGTCTCGACTAGCTGTTTTTGCTTTTATAGCCAACATTTTGCAGCTGATTCGGCTTGATCAACATTAGTGATGTTGAAATACTGCACATTGTTTTTATTTTTGCTTTGTCCAAACAAATGTATTTTGGTTCTTGCCCTGTTCTTGTTGTACCTGCCAATTTATATAAATACATTTTTTTTTTTTTTATATACATATTACAAACCATGGATACCTGTTGGAGCACTTTAACATTTGTTATTGAAGGTGGCATTAACCAATTCCAGTGTCCAATGAGAAATGTTAATATTAAATATTACATTTTGCTCTTGCTACACCCAGTGTTCTACACCTGACTGCAACTTTAAATCCTCCCTGTTAATCTTCCATGCAGAAAAACTAAGGAACCAATCCTGACAACTTGTGGGGTTGGGCCTTAATATGACAGCTCAGGTATGTTTCGCGCAGAGGATTTCTATATTTCCTTGACCCAAAAGAGTATCAGTATCATTGCGGGTTAATGGCCAGGTGGCTACGTTACATATTGGTATCAGTGTCGGCCCAGAATTCCTGTGATCATTGCGTCTTTAGTATTACTGCGGCTCATGTCTGAACAGGAGTCCAGCCTCGCTTCCTCCCTCTCACACATTTTGCATCCACTTTCACTGTCCTACATAGGCACAAACACGCGCATGCAGACACACACGTCTGTTTGCTGCCAGACTATTGCTCACTCTAGGCAAAAAGAGGTGTGGATTACTATTTCATTGCCGACCATTGGCAGAAAATAAATCCATTTCCCAGCATTTCCCTGATGGCCCACGGTGTGTATGTGTAGACTGTGGGCAAGAGGCCAGACGTGCTGCTGATGGTCTTTCTGCAGGACTTGCAGCAGAGTTTATTGCCTTATGCGATTGGCAGTTAGCTGTGCTACAGAAATTGTAGTTTAAAATGAATTCTTACTCTCTTCTGCGCGCACTAACATTACAATCAAAATGGTGGTTTTCCATGTCCCTGCACAGCCGTCGTATCCACCGATACTGACTAAGTAAGACTGCTTGGCATTTCCATTATTACTCAAAATATGAATGCATAACGCACGTAGCCATTTGGCGAGGTTGCTCATAATAAATCCGGCGCACTAGTCAGCTCTCTCACTAAATGAAGTGTGGAGCTGACTCAAGAAGGAGAAATATCTTTATTTTCCACACCGCGGCAGAGCTTGCCAGCCCGCACTCTGGTCTGTGGTCACTTTTTATCCACTATATCCCTTTTTCATTCATTTTTTTTTATTTTTTTTTTATTTTTTTTTTAGGGGATATGAAAAAAATATGTCTATTTTCTATGATATCAAGTTTAGATGGACAAATAAGAGTTTAGCATTTCCCACTTCAGCAGCTTCTTATATTCTAATATTAGTTCAGTTAATGCTGCTGATGTCACTGAAATATTGAAACATGATGCTCAAAGTTTGGGATAAAAATGTGCTTGCATTTCACAGAAAAATATCAGCCACAGTCTACAAGGTGCTTCTTAAAAATTTTTCCCATTTTTTGTTCAAGGTTTTGTGCAGATGATGGTCATGTGGCCAAAAGCTCAGTCACTAATTAGAAGTGGAGGCATTTTTTTTTTTTATTTTGTATTGGGTCAAGGTTTTTAATGATGAAATGAAAGCACGTAGGTGTATTTTGCTGGCATGCAAGAATTAAAAAAAAATAAAGAGAAAAAAAAAAAAGAGCGTCCTGGAGTCTTTGTGTGCTTGTTTGCCTTTGGATGAAGCCACTCAATCATTTGTTTAATTGTTCTGAAAATGTTCTGTAGAGAAGAACAAAAAAATTCAACTCAACCGAACGTTTTATGTATTTTACAAGCCTGGGTGTTTCCCAGAGAAACAATAATCTCATCTGTGATTCTGATGAACAGCCTGGATTTGTCTTTTCATCAGCTTCAAACACACAAAATACACTAATTTCAACATATCCTTTCTGCATCCAGTCACAGTTTTTTAAATTATTTTTTTAGCTTTTCCTATTCATTTTCTAGGGCCATATGAGAAACAATTTTCTTTCAAGGAGACATAATTAAATGACTGTAGTACAATTGGCCTGGCAGAAAATACACATTTAAAGTCCACTAAAACACTGCCTGGTAGTGGGCAAATGTTAATATCATATCTTATATAAACAGGACATTTAAAAAGCATGGTTACATGTTACAAGTTCGGTCGTCAGCATTTGTCATTTGTATGCTCAGTAGGCTGTAGATTGCATGCAAATGTGACAGATGATGTCTGGGTTACAGAGAGAAACTGGCCGGTGAGAGCCTGTCTCATTCAGTTGATCATTCCTTAGATTCACGGTAAAGAAACCCACAGTCTTGGATTATGATTGTGATAAACCTGCACTTCGTCTCACATATTCCTCAAAGCTCTCAAAGCCGGACATGGTTGAGTTTGCATGACTCCCAGAATAAAGTCGCTGCTAGACCCACCATGGGTTAACATTTTCAGCTAGCCATATTTATACAAGATCGACATACAACAAGTTTGAAAATACTTCCAAATTTAGGCCTGCATATGCATTTAAAGACACAGACAAAAGGATTAATGGTTTTTAACAAGTGCAATGATTGTATGTGTGCCTTGGCCAAATATATCAGGCATCTCCAGCTATAATGCTGCTGCCTTCCGCGTACGATTGAATCACTCGACGATGAAGCAGCAGAGTGTACATGAACGCTCTGGTCCAGTAGATTCTTGTGCAGGACAAGAATTCCTGGTCATTGTAATGATCAAACTAAGGCTGAAGGCTGAATTTATGATCCATCCAGTGATGATAAATGACAGCTAATAAGAAAACACTACTAAAAAAAATACAAAATGGCCACTATTAGTATCACATTTCACACAACATAAGTCTCTCACAGACTTTTCAGTCACTCCAGTCAGACCACCTGAGGCATCTGTGCATCTTTAATCATTCACTTCAAAATGTGTTGTTTACTTTCTTGCATTATGTGCAAGCAAATATCTTTTCTCTCTCTCTCTCTCTCTTCTCTTCTATTGTTTGCTTCAAAACACAGACAGCTGGCCATGAGCGAAGAGTAAAATAACAATTTAATTTTGGCTGAGGCAGAGGGACCAAGATTGACGGAACATGTGGACAAGAAGAGAACAAGCCTTTGTGATGTCAGCTTGAATGTCTGAAGGCAGTAATTACAGGACAGACAGAAACCAGATGAACCACACATGCCCATTGAGGTCCTGATGCTCTAAAACAAAAGTCTCTTTTCAGGGATATGCTCTTGTATCTCCCTGAAACCATAACATATTGTATGTGAGGGTGAGAGCTTTTTGTCAGACCATTTCATGTTTTTGAAAAGATTACTGTTCATAGCTTCTGCAATTTCTTCTGGAGCAGAGGGGCTTGTATTGGGGAGGGATGAAGTAATGCTTTCAGGGGACCTTTAGTTAATTCCCAGATACAGCGTTTTATCTGCTGTGGGGGACAAACCAAGCATGGCATTTGTTTGTCTCTGGTGGCCTCCAGCTAATGTGCTGAACTCTCATGAGGAGTGAGGCCTTCGCTGTGGATCAGTCAGTCAGCACAGAACGGAGCCAGTGTGGGATTCCAGCAGACCCCAGCCTAGACTGTAACGTGTGCCATCTATTTGATTCACTTTACTTACTTTGATTGAAAAGGCACATGAAGTTAGGTCCAGAAGTATTTGGACAATGACACAACTTTTTAAAAAAAAAATCATTTAGCTTCTATACACCACCACAATGTGAAAAGATGTGATCAAAGTGCAGAATTTTCAGCTTCAATTCAAGAGGTTTCACAAAAATATGGCATGTACAGTTTAGGAATCGTGTACATTTTATGCAGAGTACCTCCACTTTCAAGGGCTCAAAAGTATTAGGACAAACTTAACATAATCATAAATTAACTGCAGTTTTTAATACTTAAAATTAAAATCGTTTGCAGTCAGTGACTGCCCATGGACATCACTAAATTCTTTTCCTCCCTGTGTTGGATTGGGATCAGCTGACTGACTTGGACATTGCAGAATATTCAATTCATTTTCTTTCAGAAAGTCTTGAGCTGCTTTCACAGTATGTTTAGGGTCATTATCTATGTGCACTGTGAAGCGCCGTCCTATCAGTTTTTGTGAAAATCACAATGAAGAATTGTCTCGCAACACTTTTCACGAAGAGCAAGTCTGGACCGTACAAACTTTGAGATTTACACCCAACGTTCCAACCATGAGCGAGGAAACCTGCCTTTGAACAGGCAGAAACCTCAGAGCAGACCCCAGCTACAGTGAGTCAATATAACAACAACAACAACAATAATAATAATAATAATAAATGATGGAGAAGAAATATATAAGAATGTATTTATTCTTTTTACTCCTCCTACCATTTGGCCGAATGTGAGCAGAGAGAATAGATCTATACCCCTCAGAATTCATATTGCTACTTCAGTCAGCAGTCACATCATCAATAAACAGCAGAGAGTCCGTTCCATTGGCAGCCATACATGCCCATACATGCTCATAAAACTGCCTCCACCAGGTGTGACAAATGACGTGGTGCTTTGGATCGTAAGCTGTTCCTTTCCTTGTCACTACTTTTCTCTTCCAATCATTCTGATTGGTTTCATCAGTCCAAAGAATCTGATTCCACAACTGTAGAGCTTTCTAATCTTTTTATGTTTTCTGACACTGGAAAAATTCCTTTTTTTAAGTGTTTTGCACCTTGTTGTAAACCATCTGTATCCACATTCATGAAGGCGTCTCTTGATTGTAGACTTTGACACTAGCTATATTTACATGCGCAAAATTTCTTAATCAGATTAAAAATTTGAGGGATTGGAAATTCCGAATCCGCTGTTTATATGGACTCTAAATGAAATAGTCCGATAATGACGTGCGTATACATGAACCAAGCTTTAATCAGAATAGCAGCATTTTGACATGCACAGATTTGTCTAATTTCCCCCAAAATAACCGCAGAAGAAGAAGTTGTACTTCCGCCTGTGCTGTAAATAAACGCTGATGTGGTTGCACTTTGCACTTTCACGCTTTTCCCTGCGATTTAAACTCCGTGCTCTTAAAGAATGGGCCTGCGCCAGGTTCTGAGAACCCTACTTTTGTTTCTACTGTTCTCCGTGATCAAGCTATGGGCTCAGCAGTGCATAATGGTCCTGCGTTACAGGAGGAAAGAGCGGGGGGACATGAGCGGCACACATGCGCAGTGAGGGTAATTTTACCCAAACGGGAAGTCACAATCGGAATAAGTGTGTACATGGACGCGGTTTGGAATAAGGATCGGCATAAACACCCTCTTGATTGGAATATAATTTCTTTCCAAATGAGCTGAATCGGATCAGAATCTTCCAATTGACATGTTCACATGAAGCATTTTTATTCTGATCAGCCCTTTATTATGAATATTTGTGTCCATGTAAACATAGCTAGTGACACACCTACCATCTCCAGAGTATTTTTGACTCGTCTTCATGGTGTGCAAGGTTTTTTCTTCAGGGAAGGATTCTGCTGTAATTTCTAAACGGTTATATCTTCAAGAGACCTCTTAAATTAAAGCTGAAAGTCTACAGTTCGACCCCATCTTGATTGTTTCTTTTCATATCCGTTGCGGTGGTGTACAGAGGCAAAATGATGAGAACTGTGTCATTGTCCAAATGCTTCTGGACCCAACTGTATGTCCATAAATTGTTTGCCAGCATCAGAACACACACCCGTGCCAAAAGGTTCCATTCAGCAATCTTCAGCTGTTATTCAGACACTCTGCTGGGAAGGGAAGGAGAGCAGCAGGCGGCTTCTTCTCAGGTTTTCAGCTTCTTAACTGTGTCAG
>KV751340.1:5892408-5908514 GCA_001698575.1 Mola mola
GAGAGAGAGAAAAGGGAAGAGAGAGAGAGAGAGAGAGAGAGAGAGAGAGAGAGAGAGAGAGAAGGAGAGAGAGGGAGCGTGGTGGTGGAGTCAATGTTTGTCGTCGAACTCCAGCAAATATGAGGATGGGAAGATAATGGCCCAGTGTGAGCAGGATGACTGAACCTCTGCCTTCATCTGTTTTCGGGACCCGAAAAGCATCGCGCGCGTTTTTTGGACATGTCCAACCATTCCCCGCAATATCTTGACTTCGTAGGAAGAAGGAGGGTTACTGAGTCTGATTTAACATCCCTCTAAAATGACTGGATCGAGCATCTCTCTGGAGGAATGATTGGAGACTTCCCCCGGGTGTGCGCGCACTGGGATGCCGTAGCGCTACAGGAACCGTGGCTACTTTCCATGGAAATTGGTGGGAAATTTCGACTCAGCTGAAAGACACACGGGCAGCAATAAGAGCACAGGGCACAGCGAGACCGGCGGTCTGTGTGTCTCCGCAATAAGTGGCTGATAAAAAGCAATAAATTCTCTAAAACAAACAGAGTCATCATCCGTTCGTGCGCCATGGGCGAGGAGGCGTCAAACTTCGGGGGGAGACGGACCGGTGTGTCATCACCCAAACCCAGAGCCGGAGAGGATCACGGCAGAGCGGAGGTTCGGGGCTAAACCAGGACCGATCAGCCGTCAGAACAATGAGATTAGTGATTTCTGGAGGACTCGTCAGATCAGCACTGTGACAGATTTTGATGTTATTCAGAAAGCGAGGTTCAGATCCGGGCTGTGCTGGACTTTGTCACTTTGATTTGTTCACTCCGAGATCGGGTGGCGAGGAAGGGAGGGGGGGACATGAAACGTTTTGTTTGGAGCCTGAAATAAAGAAACACAGCCATATAATTTAATCAGTAAGTTCAAAGTGGATCTTTAATTTTGTTAGATTTTTTTACTTTTTTTTTTTTTTGCACTATGATGGAACCGCCAGCGTGCTCGAAGAAGAGTCTGTCCCTGTCGCTCCCGGTTCCCCGGGAAGGACAGGCGACTCTGAAGCCTCCGCAGCATCTCTGGAGGCAACCCCGGACCCCCATCAAGATCAAACACCGCGGATACTCCGACACCGATCGGCACCACCACCGGCACATGGAGCGCTCGGACGCCGTGGACACGAGCGACCGGCCGGGGCTGAAAAAGTCTCGGATGTCGTGGCCATCCTCCTTCCACGGGACCACACACACGTCCATCGGAAATTGTGTCGGGAATAAACGGTAGGCGAGAGAGGAGCGTGCATTCCAAACATCCCAATAATATCCCATGACAGCCCACAAGGCATATGCGTAAACGGGAGGGAGGATTTGGTTGTGTGTGTGGGGGGGGTGCAGGATGCATTTTAATGTGTGCGTAATAACGCAGAGCCCCTGAAGGGTTAACTGATATGAAGCGTTTTCTATCGGGAGGCGGGACGCGTGGGCTTTTGGTGCTGATGCGTTCTGCGTCTTTGGATAGACTGTGTCAGATGGGTATGAAGCGCAAAGCCAGCTCGCCCACTCGAAATGCAGGAGCAGCATCTGCACACAAAAAAATATAAAAGAAACAAAAGGAAGAGAAAAAAAACCCACCAGTAACGTTTTTAAGAGAGTCCACATGTTCCACTTGATGAGGTGCAGTCGATTTAATGGCACCAAAGGTCTAGTGGGTGCGTTCAGGCGTGTAACACTCAGATATTGCTGTTGTGCGAACTGGAGTCGTGGCCTTTATCAGCTTGCCTGCAGAGGGTACGTCTGGGCCCCAGTGGGCAGGAGACCAAAAGTTAAAAAGCCCTGTTTACTCAGACACCCTGCTTAATTGGCCTTGAGTAGAGCAAATGGTACAATGCTGACCTCTGAACCCCCCATCAGCACATTTTAAATACTCTCTCTTTCTCTCTTTATGGCGCAAATGAGATGTGGCAAAGTTATGTGTTAAATGTTGCGTTGGACTTGCGGTTTCAGACAGCATCTAAGTGTTACGCCACAGCTGCTCCCTGATCAGATGTGACAGGTTAAAATTCACCTCATTAGGAAGGGGGACAGTGACTGACACCGGCGACCAACGCAGCAGAAGTGTATACTTCTTACTACGGCTACTACAACTCAGCCAGCAATTAAATCAAATTATGCGACGCATGTTAATCAAGCAGATTGGATTAAAGGCATTTCATTAAGTGAGCCATGGAACGATACCGTTCTGATATGATTGCTTTGTTCTTACACGATTGCCCCATTTATCCTCAGAAGAAGATACTGTGATTGCTATACTGAGTGTATTTTTCACATGTTTGTGAAGGGGGAGTTGTTATTGCAGGTTTTGCTGGTTTCTTCCTGGTCCACACTGTCCCTTGTGTGACCTGAAAGCCACGTATGTTCCAGCAAGCGAAAGTTAGCTCACACGCTGGACTGTTTCTGAGACGCTATTATGCTCTCCTCCCGGTCAGGGATGATGACAGAATGTGCTCCCCCCACACTGAATAGGATGATCACTGGACTAATAACAATAATAATAACCCTGTTGTCAGCCTTTTTCTTACCGCTGTTATTATTTCTTTGCTGTCTTTCATTTCTCCTCTCTAATGCCACAGACGGCTCTCCTGGCATGTTCCTGGGAGAAGGGCCAATTGTATTTTAGTCCTCAGGGCACGCTCGAAAGCAGTCAAACCTTTAGTGCACTGGGACCGACTCTGCTTGCCCTTCTCTTTCTGTGGGCGGCAAACCATGAGAGGGCATGGAGAGAGAGAGAGAGAGAGAGACAATTTGATTCCTACAAGCGCGGTTGTGAGAACACACCAGGATGGTTCTAACTGTTAGTGCCGGTATGTGTGCATATGTGTGTTTCTCAACAAATCCGTGAGGCGATGTGTGCAGTCCGTGGGTGTTTATACTACATACTGGTCAGGGAGGAGGGTAAATGTTGTGTGTCATGATTAGTGGCGAAATGCGGCCTTCATGGTGTGTGTGTGTGTGTGTGTGTGTAGCTATGTATGAGTGAGCTGTGCACAGGTTATTGTCTGACCTGTAGCCCATATGGATCGCAATAGACCTTCCTTTATTTGTTCATACCGGTGGGAGGCCAGGGGGATTTCCGTTCCATTCTGCCCCTTTATTTATGTCCGAATAAGGAACGCCTCATGCTGAATGCCTTGTCTCCATGCTGCATGTATCAGGCTTGATGAGCATCTCTTTACATCGAGCAGCTCTGCGTTTATGGCTCAAGGCTCGCTTGCATTGGGCTCTGGCCTGTGGGAGGCAGTGTCCATTCAGTGTCTGGATATAACCTTTAAATAAACCCTGAGCAACTGAAAAAGGCAGGCGAGAGCTCAGAGCTGCTCCCTGATTGAGCTTATATTGACGTTTTCAGGTCCAAACAAGCATTGGACACCAAGAGTAAAGAGACAGAAGTTGACTACTCTTCTAATGGAATCTTAGAATGTACACAGATAAAGACTAAGCAAATTTTTTAGGAGCAGCATACAAGATTTCAAGTCTTGATGACCTACAACTGACAACTATTTTACTCGTCGATTGATCACTTACTCTGTAAGTGATAAACTTATTGACTTAGTGGTTAAGATGAAGACATGTGGACTTCTCAAAGATGTTTTCCTCTCATCCAAGAGGCTTTTTCAACTGTTAAAATTTCTGGTAGGGAGTCCCCAGTATTTAACCTTGTGGAGGATCCTTCTCACTCAGGGTAGTGGACAAAGGTTACAATGCCCCGCCCCCAATCTGTGTGTCACACATCCGCCCACCCATCAGATGGGTAATCACTCCCCCCGGGCATCATGTGAGTCGCTGGTTTCACATGAGCCAAGGTGTGAACGGTGGCTCAATTTCCTGGGGAGGGATTTCAAAACTACATTGTATGAGGCAGACAGTTGATGTCTGAGGCCTCCTCCTCTGTTAAGTGATTGACATAGATGGCCTCCTTTACTCCTCTCTCAAGCCATCTATCCTCCCTGTCCAGCACATACACATTCTTCCTCAAAGGACTGTCCCTACTCCTTTAAAAGTAGGTGGACTGCTGAGTCCTGGCCGGAGGAGCTGGCCCTTTGGTGTTGAGGCATCCGTTTGTGGAGAGGTTGTTTGGGCTCCCCAATGTAAAAAATCTAACAGGAATTTATTGCTGGAGTCTGGAGAAAGCAGCAGGTATTTTGCTCAGGCACTGATCGACCCAGCGAGTGACCTCGGTGGGTCTCAATGGAGTCGGTCAGGACCTCATCCGGCGGTCCGAAAGATCAATCAGCCTGAGAGCTGCTGGCGAGATTGTTTCCGACAAGGTTCAGAGTAAAAAAAAAAGATGTGTTACTGTAATTGATACACCTTCTTTTGAAAGGAAGCACTCACAACAGGGCCGACCAGTCTAGGGATGGATAGCATACATGAGAGACTCTGAATCATTGTCTGGGACTGTTTCTACTAGTCGATTTCCATCTCTGTGTTATATTCCACAAAATGGCAGTCTTAGTGGCAACCAGCTTTCCCCAAATACTATCAGTCTGCCTCCTCTTCCCACCCCCGGTGTCTTTAGTCAGTCTTTTTGTCAGAGCATGCTAATATGAGCATATCAGTCATCAGGTCTCATGCCCCACTGTGGGAAGTTCCTACACGAAAATGAATGACTGACGCCGAACGAGTAACTGCTCTTCCCGCAATTCTGTTGCTATGGTTACTTGTTTTGAGCATTTGTAGAAAAGATTTCATTTACTCAAAAAGGCAAAGCCTAAAGGCACTTGATGGGCTCGACTGTATAATTTGTCAGTATGTAGCAGGTCCCACTGGATGTGCATCATGACTCGTATGTTTGCAAGGCGCGAAAAGTGAGTATTAATATATGAAGAACTGCAGTCTGACAGTGCTGGCTTTCCTCTTCAGTTCTCAGCAACAATTTCAAATCAACCCTCCGTTCCTCACCTACCAGTTCATGCATTCTTTACACCTTATTTTTTTTCCCTGAGCTGGGATCCTGGGATGATTTGTAAGCTGGAGCTGCTCCTTTGCTCGCCTGACTGGCCAGCTGCCATAATAATTTAGTTTACAATGAGGCGCGGCTCAAGTTAATTACAGTAACAGCGGTATTTTGTAGTTGATCACTAATTTAGGAACAAAAATCCTCACACAGAGACTATTCAGGAATTATCCCACCAAAAGTGTTTCAATAGCGCTTAATAATAGATCTATTATCTCGTCGGTGTAGTGGAACCATCTGCTTAAGCTACAGAGAAGCTCTTTGGTGAATACATGGTGCTTTTCTTACTAGACTCGGTGCTAATTAGTATCTGGAAGCAGTTCATGTACTGGAACGGCACTCGCTATTGGTTAGCTCATGTAGATCCCAGAGACCTCAGGTAAAATCCCCCCGAGATCATTTAGCAATGACACCAAACAGGTTGTTTGCTTGAAGGCAATGCATACAGCTCTCATTCAAGGTCCCTCTTTGTGTTTGTTCTCTGTTCATCACTTGTTTCATTTGCGGGCTCAATATGCTCTCACAGGCTCCGCAGAGACTCAGGCCACTGGTCACCACATTTAGCACAAACAGTTAAGTTTTTCGCTCCCTGAATCAACAGCAAACCTTTGCAGCTTTGCATTCTAATTAATTTAATGCGGAATCCTCTTAAAGTGGTGCTGCAGTTTTTTTTTTGTTTTCTAACAAGTGTGGATTGGCAGCGTTCCCAGCGAGAGAGAACATGGTAAAACAGAGCATCAAAAATCCCTGTTGCAGAACAAATCCAGCTGTTATGCACAAACATCTCATAATTTGGTGAAAATAATCTGCATGCATTGTTTGCAACAAGTCCCTTTTTAGTCTCATTTCCACGTCCATTAAATCATCCTTGATTGCTGCCACAGATTAAAAGGGAACAGCATGTCTCAAGATGTCCAATATGACAGACCACTGGTGACATAATCTTGCCTTTAATGACCTATAATAATATTTCTTCAATCAGTCTCTTGTCCATGGACAATTACAGCCTTCGATTGCTGCATTCTCTCTTTTTTTGGCCCTCTAACATGTCAGTGCTTCATTCCACCCCAGAGTAAATGGAGGAGAATTGATTCCATCTCTATTTCTGTTCTCTTTGTCTCTCTACTGTGTGGTCCATTGTGCCGGTTCCCTGGGGTTTCTGAGATCCTTTCTGATAAGCTGGTTCTTGCTTACAGCGGCATTAAGTGCTATTTCTCCATTATAAACCTATCACTTCATCCCATTCTCCCTCTCTTGTCCACTGAGATCATCAGCTGCTTGCTGAGACTCTCACCCCCTCGGAGCCATAGCTGAATCTTAAAACTTCACATCCCCAGCTGGTGGAATGGACTGCCAACCACTGATAGCGTGCCAAGCTCCTATCTCTTTCTCTCTCCTCTTGTCCTTAAAGGTATTTCAGAGAGATGTCATTTTTCAGTCTTCATTCTCAGGCCCGGACTTCAAGGGCAGGCAATAAGCTGCCACTAAAGGGGAGGTTCAAATGGACCCTTACATCAAAAGGGAGAGTACTTGATGGGCAAACAGTCAGTGACTATGCTGCGACATGAAACTACTGACTAAAAAGCATCTTGTGTGCAATGACACAAAAATAATGCTTTTTAGTAGTATTAATAGTGATTTAGAAGTGTAATCAAGTCACTCGCTTCAAGTCAAGAAAAAGGTCTTGGAAGAATTGCAATGTCAAAACGTGAGGTGTGTTCAGTTTCAAAATAAGTGGTGTTCTCTCACCTCTCCGAAAACAGCACAGGCTAAAAGACTCATCACCATCAGTGGATCTCGCCGCTACAACCTCCACAATTCAGACAGACCTGGCGGTGTCTGAAGCTGCTGCACACAGTGACCCACGCTCAGAGGACGACCCTACTGACAAGCGCTTTAGGCTGCCGTCTTGACACGGGTCCATCTGGATGACAGAAACTGACAAACCCTCTGTCAGCCGTGTGTCGACGTGGCACGCGCACACACACACACACACACACACACACACGGCAGAGAAAGAAAGAACAAATAGCAGACAGCTGTCAAGCAGAGCGCCATGTCAGACTAATGCGAGGTATGACAGGGGAGTTTGTGTCAAGAACTCGCAGTAAATCAGAGATGAAGCTCGGGATAGAGAACACCTGGAGACCACAATTTCAACAGGCAGGCAAAGATGAAGCCTGAGCGTCTCATCTGAGCTATAACTTCCACACCTCCCCTCCCAGGATGGTTTTCTTGCCCGAAATCACTGGCAGGATGTCAGATTCACTGGTCGATTATGAATATCAGTCCTGAGGAGTCAGGTCCATGCCATCAAAGCTTTGCTCAGACCTTCATTTTTTATTCAGGTCACAATACTCTGCTCATAACTTACACTTTCACATGATATCACAAGACAGAGTTAGACAGGCTAAGCCTGAGCGAGAAAAACAGGAGGAAATGGTTTAGTTTCGGCCATCCTTAGTCTGACTCCGTGCCGCTGTTGTTGTGTGAGCCTAATTAGAAAAAAAAGGCTTCAAATAAACAGCAAATGATATCCAGTCGCTATCAAAAACAATTAAAGCACAATGGCAAGCTTAATGTTCCACTTAATATTTCATAGTGTGCTTATTTGGAAAGCAAAATACCAAATCAGACAGCAAATATTCAGTGTCATTTGCTCATCTGCTGACAGACGAAAACCTACTATCTGCCAAGCAGCAGTGCGGGAAGTATTTCAATTCATATCAATTCCAACATGTAAAACTATTTCTATTACAAGTCAACATCCTACTGGTGCATCTCAGAAGCTTTTAATACCCTGGAATTCAACTTACTTATAGGTTAATAAAAAACATTTAACTTTCATATGTATATTCATCACACATAAAGTGAGAACATTTTAACCTTTTTGTTTTAATTTTGATGATTATAGATTATGCAGCTACAGTGATATATATTCATATACATATTTCATATGTGTATTTTTGAATTGTAGGCCAAAATCAAAATCATAAAATACTTTTTTACATGTAATGTATGGAGTTAGATCAGTCTCAAAACTCATAAATGCATACAGAAGGATTCACAAATGCATTTTGGGATTTTCATGTGATTGGCTGATGAGTCTTAAAAACCCCCCCACAAATGCAGTGAAACCACAGGCAGTTTGTACATGCAGCTTCAACATTTAGTCAAAACATATATGTTTTTGATTAAATTGCTAATTATTGAATGAATGAATGAAATACATTCAGAAATACATCTATGAACCTAATTAATTTATATGAGAATTCTTATATTTATATAGAATGAGAAACTTTCTGTGTGCATTAAGAAATATTTGGAGAAGATTTGGAGAGAGTAAGTTACATATAAATCCCAAAATCTGAATCCGTCTGTGTGCATTTACAAAATTTGAGACTGATTTAACTTTATATGAGTCTAGAATAAATATTCACTTTCTTGAACAACTGATGACAAATCTGTATATTTTAATTTTCTTAAATGCACTAATATGTACCAGTAACAATGTGTAATTTGTGTATAAAAAGTAAAGCCTTATTATTGTTGCTAAAGTGGTGTAAACGGCATGTTATTCTTAAAGCTGGACAAGGAGTTGGTATTAATTTATCTATAACGGTGTTGTATTTATGGGATGATCTTGTGCAGATAGTGGAATAAAATGTTAAAGAATAAAGAAGCATTATATGGGAATGCAAAGTAAAACAACTGTATGTAACGATAAATCATAATTAACTGTATTTCTAAAGTGCCTTATCAAACAAAGCTACACAGTGCTTCAAAACAAATAAGTAAAAGAGCCGATAAAACAGCACAGATGAAGACACAGAAGATCGTTACAACAGTAGAATGATAAAACTCAGCGACTCGTGTTAAGAATTCATAAACACCTCCTTAGTAAAGAGGGTTTTAAGGGAGGATTTAGACAACGCCTGGGTGTAATTAGTGAAATTTCAAAAGTGCCTGTAGAAATTATAGGCTTCTTATTTATGTTATGACAGAGCAGATTTAAAACAATCAAACATGTCTCCTTTGCCAAAAGAGTAACATTTAACTCCTCACATCCCCCAAATTATTTAAATATTTACTGAAATGTTTCCATTTTTTAAAATATGCCACACTGTGACCTTGTGTTCCACATGTTGCTGCCTAACAACACCTGACAAGTATTGGTACAGTGCACATATGTGTGCACGCTGGTGTAATTTTGCTGTATGTTGCTCTATTGATATCAGATGGTGCTTGTGCTTGGAAATGCATTATTTATGCTGCCTCCTGTCTACGTCAAGGCAAAATCTTTTTCCACTGCACATAATATATTTAAAATCCAGGTAAACAGATGCGGCACATTCGGTGCGAGGACTCTGTTGAAAAGAGAGAACACGCTGGCAAGCGGCACATTTGCCACAAGGTTTGTGGGAACATTTGAGAACTGTGCATAATGCATGAGGCAGCTTATGATTTATAGCCGACAGAAGGTGTGGCGGCAGGAAACAGAGCCGTCCCAGCTCCTGACCTCCACATCGATGAGCCCATTTCTTGTAGGTCAAATTCACACATTAGCGCTCAACATTCGCGCTGTTGGAGGGCAGAAAGGGGGAAAAAAAAAAAAAAAAAAGGGTGCAGGATGATTTCATTTGATGCTCTACTTTTTCAGTTTCAGGTGTGGAGGTTTTTGAAGCTTGCGTGTTCTTTTTTTTTTTTTTTTTTTTTGGCCATGTCCAGAGAGCACAATGTCAGCACAATGCTGACATAGACTGTGTGGTGTATTTTACCTACAAACAAAGGCAAAGTAATTAACAACATTAAGTCTCTTCTTACAAACTCTCTCACTTTTGTGCAACAATGGTTTTTTTGTGTTATTACTCATGTGCACTGGGGGTTTCTACTGTGAGACGTTTCCTTAACGAAGATCAGAATTGAGTTTTCTCTCACTCTTCGCAGCTTTTCTCCCAAATCTCTTGCTTTGTTGTGTGCATTTTTTTAAGAATACGACAGCGGCAACACCAGCGCCAATCGAAAGTGTCCCTGAGCAACAGCACTTAATCTTCACCCATGTTTGTATCTGTATCAGGATACTCTCTGTTTCACATTGTAAAAATTGGCTAAGATCAGCTGTATCCAAGAAATTCTTATCCTTCATTCTTAGTTTGAGTAGCAGAAAATTCCAGCGAGACGTCTTGATTTGATTGCATCAGGATGATCCTTTCCTCACAGACGTCACTTGCTTTAATAGAAGATGACCCCCGAATCCATTCCTTTGCATCAAGCAGGTGTGTTGAGAGAACACAACATCTGCAGAAGGTGTGAAGATAAGGAGAACTGAGTGGAACAGAAGGTAAATGTGGCAAACAAGGAGGCACGCGTGTGTTAGGAGAATACAAAATGAGGGTGGTTGTCTTCACAGTTCGCTGGCAATTGTGTATTTTGTCACATCAAATTTGACGCAAGACCAGCCTGCGATTGGTCGTGTCCCTTGCCACTCGCGGCTGCAGTTGCACGAGCCAGTGATGTCGTACACGAAAGTCTGCCCTCCTTCTATTCAGGCTGCTATAAATAGGGGGGAGAGAAGCCTCGGGCTCTCAGTGTAATGAGATTAAACCAAACCAGCCTCAGCTCCCAGTGTTTTATTGAGCTTTATTTCACTTGCCATTCTGTGCTTCAACATGTAAAAGGAAGATATTGAGTGTGGCTGCTTCTGCGTGCTGAATCCATGCAGGAACATTATAATGTGAAAGACTTGTGTATGTGTGTGAAATGTCCTCATTTTGAACCCCGCAGGGCATGACACATCTCCTAAAGATGTGCTCATCGTGGATGGTAAAGTCACCATGATGTTGTGCTGTCACGAACCTCCAACCGCTGGCTTGAAAACTGCCAGGAAGTCCACACTTTGCATCTTGCCTTCTCCAGCACTTTCCATAATGCATGTGGTGTGAGGCCTCGCTGCCAGAGGTAATGTGATAGTTAACCACAGCGCAGGAGGCTCGTCCAACACCATTATTGAATCTGGATCGGTGAAAGGCACACAGAATGTCGTACTGGCACGGCTACAATCTGTGTGTGAGCCTGTCCTCCTGTGAATGCTTCTGCGAGACGGGGAGGTGTCTGAGGAGGCGCAGAGTGGGAGACATCCATTCTGTTTGGACATACTGTTGATTCTCACAGCCCATATTCTCAGACTCTGACGTTTCGGAACGGTCTGCTTGACTCTGACTGCCTTTCCCACCACACAGCACAAGCATCATTAAGCTACACAGCGTCTTCCTCCATCATTTTTCCAACGGTTAGGGAGTCCTTGCCTCTCGCCCCAGGTTCACTGGATTCTCTGCTGATAAATATCTCTCTCTTTTTCATCACCTGCTTTTTGTTCCAGTAGTTGGGAGTGTAACATGTATACCTCTGAGTCTCATGATAAGAACAAATCTATCGTTTGTGAGAGATGAATGAAGTAAGGGATGAGAAATGATAGCAACACCAGAATGGAATTATGACAGAGGTTAATGCATATGACAAAAAGAAACAGGTATCCATCTTTTACAGTTTTGTCCACACATCTTTTCCACAGTCTGTGATCTCATTTAGAAGGCAGGTAGAGCTGGGGGGTCAGCACATTTTTGATCGGGTTTGGCCAGTGCAACGCAACAAAAACAAAGTTTACCAGTTCAACATGCTGGCGTGACATGAAGTGAGGACAAGCAGTGGAGACTGAATGGGCGCGTTTGAACCGGGGAACATTTTTGGAGTCTAAAATCATAGAGCTCGTGCTTTCAAAAACAGGAGGATGTGAGGGATGGGAGGGCAGGCAATGTCATCGGAATAAAAATGACGTATGGACTGACTCATGGGACGAGCATGTCACAGGAGGCAGATTGAGGACGGATGAATTGACGCACATAATCCTGCTTTTCCTCCCTAATGTTCTCTAACTGCTATCTAAGATAATCATCCTGATTTTCTTTTCGTTCTCAGATGAACATGATTCTCCTTAATGCCTACTGTAACAGCACTATAATTAAAGCTCAGGTTGTCTATTGTTCTTTAGGATGCTTAATTTATGATACAGAGTTATCTATTAAAGGGATATAATTTATCTAAAATATAATTTGAGATTATTCTGTTTGGGCATAGTTATTATATAAATGTGTGTGTTAAAAATAGGTTCATCCAAGCAGCTACTGTATCTTTATAGTGATAGTAATGGACATAAGGACAATGTTCTGACGTGAAAAGGACTGACAGAGAATTATCACCATAATCTGCAGTTTTGTTTTTGTTTTTTTCTGGCCTGGGGCTGGACTGCTTTTTATCACTCTCGCTGCTTTCATACGAGTAATATTGTCCTCATCTGCAGCGGGGAGCTGTTTTCGGTGGAAATGACAATTTAATGTTACCTTACCAAAACCAAATAGCATATTAGTGAGTAAAAAAAAAAACAAGAAAATCAGCCATTACAGTGAATTCCCAAAACAGAAATAACTTTCTGTCTGGCAGCTGTAGTAATTATGAATGTAATCCATCAGGAGCAAAGAATCAAGTGCTGTGAAATTCTGGAGACATTAGGTCTGCTGGGAGAGGAGATTGAGGCTGACAAATAGGTCCTTTATTATTTATTGTAGTGTAGCTCTGCTGTTCTGAGGGGCATGAACCCAGTGACTCGTTGGAGCAGCAGCAGAAGAGGCCGACATTTCCCAATGTTATTTTTGCAAAGCAGAGTTCAAAGGTCAACAACCCGCTACGGACCAATATTTGCCAGGAGTACGGCTGCCACGGTAACTGCAAACAGGAATTAGTGCGATATTAACAAGCAAGCTGCAGAAGATGGCAAGCCACAGCCACAACCACACCTGATGTCACCTCACCTTGAGTTCAAGCGGAAACAACGGCACCTGCACTGGTGACTAACTCTGCCCATGCCAATGGACCTCAGTCACCCCTTTGGCAGAATAATGGAAAGGAAAATATATATAATTTAGAGGCAATTTGTAAAATCTCTGCCAAAAAAATCCCCATGAAAAGAGGAAACACAACAAATTGGTGCAGCAGAGCAGCTCATTTGGGTGTAAATATGGATGAGAGGGCAAGCAGCAGTGGACAAGTGAACTAACCATGGTTGAGCTGCTTGCGTCATAATTTACACTTGGCAATGACAAACACAATGGGTGAAGGATTGCCCCGTCCGAGCATTGAGCATGTGCTACGCCATAGCGGGTGCGTCCTCTCACAGGTGGCTGGGTAGAGGTGATCTGGCAAAAGCCCAAATGGAGCGCCAACTCCTGCAGCACAGGCTCTTAAGATAAGCTACAAACATTATAGTAATGATCTAACTGCAATAACATTTCATACCGCAGCACTGAGGGGTAATCTCTAGCCAGGCAATAGCTAAACATTTACACGACTCTAAAAGAGATAATCTGTGAATGTTGTGTTCATGTCTTCTTCCCCATGTGGCAAAATGTCATATCTAGGGCTCCTTTTCCAGCTCCTCCCGAGAGGTCCCCAACGTGTTCTGGATCTGACATGGAATAAAATTGGATGTGAAATCTCCCCAAGATGCATCTGGGTCCAATACAAACCTCAAATGGTTTATTTGATAATGTGCAAAATTGCACTTTTAACCTCAAATCACTTTCTTTGGCATAAAAGTGATGGGGTTCCTAAATTACTGCTTGTTTTCCAAGTCTTCTTCATCACTATGGAGTTTCTGTTTCTTTCTGGATCGTGGAATACGAAGGAAAACACAGCAAAACGAGCAAGAGCCAAGCAATTCACTAGTGCACTCACTTTTGTTCAGCCATGCAAAGAACGCTTTAAAGGACAATTCAGAGCATCAAGCTAAATGGGCCATTTCACTGTGTGTTCAAAATCAACCTTGCACACTTTCTCACTCAGCTGCCGACTGCCTGGCATCTGTTTTTGCACCCCATTATATCAGTAATTATCTATCATTCCAGGGTAATATGTAGTCAACCATCTTTGTGCTGGGCAATATGTATGACGAATTGGATGCCAAGACTGCTTATTAGTGTGCCTTTCACTGATAGATTAGATTAAATATGACAGACTTTGAAATTACAGAAAGGATATGGAAATTTTCAGACCATTAAACATGCAACGATAGATAGATAGATACAAAGAAAGATAGAGAGGAGGTACCAACACACTCATCTCCCTTTCTCACTTCATCTCTTTCTAGTCTGGATTAAAATAAAAGAAGCCCAGCAGCCCCTGCCTGCAGAGAGGGAGTTACATGCTCCATGTCAGAGATAGAGGGGTGGGGGTGCGCTAAAAATACCACTCCTTGTGTGGGCTTGGACTTGGGGAGGGAAGGAGAGGGAAGTTTATGGAATTCATGGTGCAGTAGGGACACCAGTGGTAATATTACATTCCACGGCTTGACCACATCTCCAGCGTCTCTCAGCCAATCCATTTTCACATCGTGAGTGTTGCACTAATTGAGTTTTGCCTCATCCACTTTCTAAGAATGCTGGTCAGTGCAATTAGAATCTAGTTCGTGAAGCAGAAATCAGCTTCTTTTATCTTGCCAACCCCGGCGTCTTCTACCCATCATGCACCCCTCTCCGAGAAACTCCATTTAACATCAAAAGCAAATTGATATCATTGCTTTGCACTCGTTGCTGTGGAAATGCTCCTTTCTGTGTTTAGGAGTTTCCTCCTCAACTCCTAATTTATCTGGATGCGAGTTACAGGAAACTCAACAGAGCACTACTTGAACATGTCTCTCCATCTATCATCTCTCCAGATTGTTCTCCGTGTTAGCTGGTCCATCTGTTTAGTCTAGCTGTGGTTTCCACAACAGCAGAGGCAAGAAAAGATGAAATCCCACTGCACAAACCTGCGAGGTGCTTTTTCAACTGTGCTCATTAAATATTTCTCTCCCAAATGTTTGGGAAACAGTCATAAAAAAAAGTTGGGTGTTGGGAGTCATGATTCGTTAAGTACTTTAACGCTAGACAACCTCTGGGGTTGCGGGGGGGGGGATTTACATATAAAAGGGTAAAGAGCTCCGTGTCACAAGACAGATAAAGTGTAAAAAAGAGAGAGAAGCAGGATAAAGATTAGCCGGTGCTGGGGATGCCCAATTTCAGTAGTTATTAGCGATTTTGCAGCAAGAGTGAGAGAGAGGAGAGAGTGAAACTTTGATAAGCAGAAAGCCTGACAGAAAAAAGGCACAAGAACAAAACAGAAAACAACACAGGCTGTTCTTGACCTTGTTGCCCCGTTTTCTAACAAACACCACAAAAGTGCAGCAGATAACAGAAAAAGATCTTGCTGAGGTATACAGGAGTTACAAAGGACTTTTTCATTCCTTTGGTTCTATGCCAAGACAGTGCCTGTGAGGTTAAAGTAGTGGTTTTCATGATCTTTGGGGTATTTTAGCTTTATTTTCATGAAAAGTTCCATGATTTTAGAATACTGCAGCAGGGAAAAGATCCACACACAGACAAGGTAACCAATGAATGTTTATGTCCTTATGGTAAAATAGTCCTGAGTGCAGGTTAGGTCAACTGAGCACGTGTTCAACATCCTGATGACCAGACAGAAGGCAAAGAGGACATTAGTGAAGAAGAAGGTGGCTGCAGTACTGGCATAAGAAAACATAACACCAAAATAATCAAAATTTCAAATATGATGCCTGTATATTCTGACTTGCTGAAGTACATTCAGTACCCTCAAATTTGGTGACAGTGTTTATCTGATGTCCCAGATATTAAAACTGATTTGAAATTCCAAACTCATAGACAAAAGTGTGAAACCAAATCCAATTCCCAGCTCGACAAAAAAGTATGACTGCAACACTTTGTTACTACGCTGTATTCGAAATGCAGCAGCTGTGCGCTTTGTGTATTAGGCCATGTCACAAAGTCCCATCCGAACAGGGTTGAAAGCCAAGCAGCCCATGAAGCAGACACGGCGGTGACAGAATGAGTCACTCTTCACCTGTGGAGAGACTCCTGTGAGTTTTCGATAGTTCAGAGATCTGCTGATGGTGATGTAAAGTGACGGACACCTCTCGTGGGCTTCAAAGAGTACAAAGTGCAAGACGATCGGCGGAGCAGCAGAGCCCAGATTCCTCCGATGGAAGGAAACAC
>KV751340.1:5913786-5924443 GCA_001698575.1 Mola mola
TTTCTTTCATTTAAAATTTCAAATTTATATTGCAAATGCAGACAAAAGGTTAGCCCAGCTACCAAAAACAAACAGTATTTGGATTGGAGGGGCTCTTATCAAGAATAAATAGCATGTGAACCCCGTTAAGTTTGATTTCTTCTTTGTTTTCTAACTTCAAACACTAAGTATGACCACTAAAGAAGTAAAAATTAATAACCGCTAATAGATGTCTCTCTGAATTACACAAGTAATTGAGAAAATGTCACAAAAAGCACAATACTGCTATATTATTCCCATTTTCATGACTCGCTTTAGTTATATGTGAGGAAAATGTATAATTTATTTATAAATCTATACATAATTAGATTGTGGAGTATTTGACAGTGCTACAGGAAGGTACGCTGTGCAATCAGACATTACGCAGACATTCTTGTGTAATACTCTCGTTTCGTTTTGTTTCGTTTTCTGCCGCTTATCCGGGTCTGAGCTTAACCTGAGCAGGGAGATCTAGACGCTCCTCTCCCCTTGCCACTTCCACCGACTCCACCGGGGGGACACCAAGTCGTTCCCAAGCCAGCCTAGAGATATAATCTCTCCAGCGTGTCCTCGGTCTGCCCCGGGGTCTCCTCCCGGATGGGCATGCCCAAAACACCTCCCCAGGGAGACGTCCAGGAGGCATCCTGACCACATGCCCGAACCACCTGAACTGGCTCGTCTCAACGTAGAGGAGCAGCGTCTCTACTCTGAGCCTCTCCAGGATGTCCGAGCTCCTCACCCTACAGTATCTCTAAGGCTGAGCCCAGCCACCCTGCGAAGGAAGCTCATTTCGGCCATTTGTATTCGCGATCTCATTCTTTCGGTCACTACCCAGAGCTCATGACCATAGGTGAGAGTTGGGAAGTAGATTGACCTCTCACAATTTATTAAACCAGCTTGTTCTCTCTTTCAAGGAAATTGCCTAAAACACGAACAGTGTTGCATCCAAATACTGTTTAGTAATTCAGGGGTAAATGAGGTAGTTACAGTGCTTTCAATGACTACCACCTCTTATGAAGGTAAATCACTGAAACCTCTGGAAATTGTGGCTGCAGCAAACACGACACCTGCAGAGTTTCAACACTTCCATCCACGTTTTTAATAACATTGCGCTGAGTTCGAAAAACAGCCAGATTTCATGGTCTAATTGTTGATGCTGGATAATATATAGGTATTGCTGCATCTGCTCACATCAAAAGTTCAAGGACTGCGGTTGGAGAACAAGGCTGTTGATGTCAAAATACAAAATGTTTTGGCTGCAAACCCTGCACGCTCTTTAGTGGAACATGTAAATATTTACACGGGGGTATGAATCAACCCCTTTACCCCTCTCTTTTCTCCTCTCTTTTCTCCTCCTCCTATCTTCTCTTCAAATCCTCATTACATAGTCTCTGTTTGTAGCTCCATTCTAGCGACTGCCGTCTGTTACTGATCAGGCTTCCTGTTGCTGCAGAGGAACTGTGCGCGCAGAGATAAGGAGGGTGCAAGCACATGTTTGCATTGGGGAGGGAGGAGAACAGAACTGACAGGCAGAACATGAAGGGCAAAAGGCTGGATAATTAGGACATTAGCAGAGATCATTGCAGGTCTCGCAGTTGCAGCTGTGGCTTCTTGAGAGCAGCTAGTGTGAGATGGCTACAGCATCCAGGACACCAGATGGGGACAGGGGTCCACCGTGGGCCTCCCGGGCCCAGCTGCAGCAGCGGCGTTCGAACAGACCTGAGGTGGTGAAATACAAGAAGGGGGAAGCTCTCTGCGCTGAGGAACAAACAAGCCCTAAACAAAGGTGCACAGGCAAGGATTAAGGAGACCTGCACAAATCCAAGGATAAACTGAGGTTTGAAAAGTGGGGTGAGCTGGAGTTTAAGCATCCAGGGTCTGAGGATCACAGTGCAGGATATGCATATTGATTCACTCTGACTCCTCTGGCAGGACTAAAGGGAGGATCAAGCCGATATTAGGGTTCTGTTTGCCTCGGATGTGAGTCGACGTACTCAAAAGCCGATGAGGTTGAAAGAGCCAAACAGAGAGAGAAGCAGGATTTAACCGAGGGCTGGGGGACTTTTCTTTAACTGGTCGGCCCAACCGAGGCCAGAGGAGACAGCAATGAGTCAGAGGAAGCTGACACGACAGATGAGGCTGTGGGAGAGTCCTGAGGGTCCACCTCCTGCGCCCTCCCTGACCTCGCCTGTGTCACTGGTCGATCAGCCTCGCGGGCACGTGGGCTCTGCTCTGTTTCGCCGTCTGAAACTGAACCACAGCATTCAGGAGCACTGGTGCTCATGCCGCTGCATGTGTAGCAGGTGCGGGTTTGCGTCCGAGCAGTTGATCGACGACCTCAAAAGGTTCTCATCTCTTTTTGGTTTCAAGAAAGAAGCTGCAGCGATTCTGTGATTGTTCTGCATCAGTTGGGGTCTGAGAATTTCAGACGGTTGTGCAAAATGTTTTCTCGCTGAGAGCACTTCAAAGTAAATTATTCCACGCACACACTCCAATATCCTCAGTCAGATGGATTAGATTTGTGCAGAAGGCAGAATGCTGAGGTCTCATGATTACTCTCAAAGCAGAAAAAAAAAATAAATAAAAAAACTGGGATTAGCACATGCAGCTTGTGCATGTTCCCACTGGGAGACAACTCTGATGTGTTTTTCATCAACTGGGAAGTTATTTAACAATAATCTGAATTGTAGTCGCATGCACAAAGCCTTCTGGGAGAGAGGAGTGGCTCCTAATTGGCAAATTTAAAGCAGCAAGTAATAAATACCAAAAATATCACGTTTCACGCTTCATTTTAGAAGTCAAACTGAAAACTGTGCACGACTAAGTCAACAACCAAACTTTGGGAAGGTCAGGAGAAGCGGGGGGGTTGTGTTGATAAAAGTTAAAAATAGGTGCTGCATCTACACAGCAAACCTGCTTCCTTTTCTGTCCTATTCATTCCAGCGTTTGACTGCAGATTAATATTATCACATATAGGAGTCTAGGCTCTCACATATATTGGCAGATAATTTGGTATCCGTCCACACAACTGGTGCATCATTTTCCTCTTTTATCTTGTTACGCCAATCTCATTCAATCAATACTGACTTCATTTCCTCTCTGCGAGACAAAGTTTCCCATCTAAGACGGAGTTGGTCTAATGTGTTCTGATGCTGCGGAACAGACCTTTTTCACAGCCACCATTCCGTCAAGAAATTGCACAAAGGCGTTCCCGACGATACTCCCAAATACACAGCCAGGCCCTGCGGCACTTATGGGAACAGACCTTTAAAAGATGTTACTGAAACTCGTTGTTTCATGCACGTACGGCTCCAGTGAAACAGGCTCATGAGGGCTTCATGAATGCATGTGTTGGTGAAAGTGTAACCTAGAAGCATCTCTTTTACCAAACTCATTGTTGAACCAAACTGGCAGATTAGTTTTAGTGTTAAGGCTCATTCATGCAGACATAAATGAATACATTTATGTCTGCATGAATGGCCTTCACTGCCCATGTACTTCCAAGCATCCTTCTCGTTGGCATGGATGTTAAACGGTGCATCCACCAGAAGGCAGCTCCGAGTCAAAAGTTTAAGCCAACAACAAGATTTCCACTTATGCTTTGCCACCGGCCAACTGACCATCCAGTCTCCTCACAGTTTGAAGCAGTTGTTCATCCTGGTGTCCAGGTAACACAACATCATATCGATGTGTAGTTTCTTACCAACTCACGTAATCTTTCCACAAAAAGAAATTGCTAAAGTTTCTTCTTCGTGTCTCACATGAACTATGGATTGGACAGTGACAGCCACACTGTCCCCCATGGTTTCCATTGGTGCTGCTCGGTTTGGCATCCGAAAGCATTTTGAAAAATGTGCAGAAACACAGATGAAATGAACGCAGAGGACGGACAGAGGGCTCAGTCCATCCAAATGTGCTCGTATGATGCTTTCATTTCCAAAATAAAAAGAGAATTACATACATGTGAAGTTCAATAACCGTGCTTCTACATCATGGAAAGTGAAACATCATTGTGTCGGATGTTTTCCGAATCCAGAAAACTAAATTTCAGTCACTCTGAGACCTCTTCAGATAGCCTCGGCCCAGACAGGACCTAAGGTTGACGTGGCTGATTTTGGTAACTCAACATGACTTCCCCCAAAATATAAATTGTTGATAAAGTCAAATTTTCAGGGCAGCCCGGTGGCAGTTTGTCAATCTAACAACACCGCGAGGGTTCAGGAAGTAGCATCTGTCTCATGTCTCCACATGCCTCCCCTCTCAGAGAGTAGAAACACTCAGGAGGGTGGATTCCATCGTGTGTGTTGGGTGTTTAGTCTTGTCACCCCTGAATGTAATGTAACAGATGTAAACGCAGGTTTCCTCTCTGACCCTCTCCAGCTTCGATGCAGAGAATGGCCCGTCGCCAGGCCGCAGCCCCATGGACTCGCAGGCGAGTCCCGGGGTGGTGCTTCACCCTTCTTTCCCCCAGAGCCAGCGCAGGGAGTCCTTCCTGTACCGCTCCGACTCCGACTACGACACGTCCCCCAAAACCATGTCGCGCAACTCCTCCATCAACAGTGAGGGGTAAGCATGAGGCCGCATCACGTCGCAGAAGGGAGAGAAACGTGAAAACACACTGATTGCAATGATGCAATCACTATGCTAATGAAATCACGATGAATGCTCTCAGCATCAATAGTTGTGCTTTGTTTCCTGGCTTTCCTCGCAGCAACTTTTAACCGGCCACTGGCATATTTCAGAGGCATTTCTCTGTTTAGAGACACACAGGTCTGCATAAACACCCCGCTCACAGTTTCAGCCTCTCCTATAAACACCAACATGGAGAGTCTCGGCCAGCCGAAGCCTCTCACAGTCTTCTCATCGTCTGCTCTCTCTGTTCACACCTTCTGTCCCCAAGGCACGCCGAAGACATGATCGTCACCCCTTTCGCTCAGGTAGGTTTTCCTTTCTTAAACACTATAAATGACTCGAAAAGCTGGATCATTAGCTTGGTAAACCTGACCCCCCCTTCTCTCTCTCTCTCTCTCTCTCTCTCTCTCTCTCTCTCTCCCTCCCACGTTGTCCATCCCTCCCCAATTGGGCCATATAATGTATGCTTCCATTGACGTTGCAGTGAGAAAGCACTTTTATGATTTCTGTGTTGCAAACTAACATTTATCCAATAGGATACTATCTTAAAAGGATGGCCTATATTAGTTCCAACTCTAAAGCAAGAACCATTTGTTTCCATATCAACAATTAGAGACTCCATATTTAGACAATGGAAAAAAATCAATACAAATATTATATATTCTCTTTCAAGATGGCAGTATAACACACAAAGGTAATTGATTTCAATAATAATGTTACAATTTCAAATGTATTCATCACATCTATCAAATGATTTCAAATACAATTTTATGTAATGAATCAATCTTGGTTGCACTTGTCACGACTCCCTGCTTAGTTTGCAGCGTGTGTTCGCTCATGTCTCCTTCTCGTCGCTCCCGTGGGAAACACTTTTGCCATTACAATTGAACAGTTTATGGTTATTAGACAATGCTCAAGGAAATTAGGTTCTGCATCATCTGGCCGTCTATGCCACCTGCCGGTGGAAAACACCATGCCTTAGATGGACGGTATGTCCCTGACTCTGTACCCAGACAGTGGAGACCGTCAATAATGCTAAAATTACTCTCTCGTGTGACGCAGCAGATAGCAGGAGCCGGAGTATGCAGGGCTCTTAGCTGAGCGTCAATATGACATGTAAAGTAGCGTACCACGAAATGTTTCAGCATCTGTAGATATGCAGTGTTGCGCCCTGGAAATGACTCACTTGACACACAATTACCAATTACCAAAGAAAGGGTTATTTGAAATTTGAGTGCAGAGTTCATTCCTCCTGTTTGACTGTTTTTGGATAATTGAATATTTGAGGTGAAACGAGGGGATTTTATGTGGCCTAAGAATTCACATAATGCAATGTTATACAACATTACATAACATTTTAATATTGACATACTATGGTCTCTTTTTAAGAGGAATATGAACGAATAACTTACATAAAAATATTTGTAGCCTGTCTTTCAGTTATTTTTTTTCCATCACTGTGTGATGCTGAATGTGCGTTACACCCCAGCAGGAGGCAGCAGCACGTTGTTCTCCATCTGATGTAATACTGTGTTTGTCCACAGGAGGTCACCAATGACAAGCCAACCCACTGTTCCTCAAGCTACACTCTCTGGTATGCTGTCAGCTAAATAAAACACCTGAGGGACCGGCCTGAGGGACCAGTCCCGTTACTACGCTTTAAGGACCAGATCAGTAATGGAAATGAACGCGGAATAGCACGCAGCATCCTTTGGATATTACTAAGAATTCTTTATATTAACTATATTTGCTACATGTTCTCAAAAAATCTTGAACTGTTCAGCTACAGAAATTCAAAAGATATGTATTAATTTAATATCTTAATATCTTTACATACAGGAAACTTATTTTTACACAACAAAACCTTTATCATTCACTGCACGGAATTTGAGAGAAATTGCCACTGTTATTCAAGGACAAACTTGTTGCCCTGCAGACTATGATATTTTAGCCGTGGCGTGAGTGACCTGAGCATCTTTACTTATCTTAACTGAACACTTTAAGCATGAAATTTTTACAGTACAAATTACATGCATAAAGAAATACTGTAGTCCAACCAATAAATATTCATGCATTTTTGTTACTCAGTTGATAATAATTTATGCCTGCGTGCAGGACACACATGAAACTTTCTTGTCTTGTTCTGACCCCCCCAAATTATATGGTGGCTTCTGTTAAATATAAAGTACCAGAGCTGAAGCTTCTGGTGGTAGCTCTCATTTATGCATGTAAGACTGGAATTCCGGTGTCCCGTACTGTATCTCTCTTTAAACAATAATGGATAGCTGTGCAAAAAATGTATATTCTCAAAGACATACATGTATTCATATCAGGATCGTTATTATTAATCTATTATTTGTTTATTTATTTCATCTTAAAAATGAAATCTATATCATTCATATATTGACTTTTTTGGCTCAGGTCCTTGACAAATCCTAATTATGGTTATAACATAATATTGATGGGATTAAGGAGCTTTCAAAAGCAAACATTTGTTTTTCAAATCTTTCTGGGGAATAAACATCAATGTCAAAATCGATGAGTGAATTCAATTTATTTTTTTTCATTCACTATTTTAAGACTTTAAAGAATTTAAGCTAGATATTGTAATTTTAATTTTGAGTCCAGTGTCACGGATTTAGGGGGATATACTGGCAGAAAGTGAATGTAACAGTCATATATATGTTTTTATAAGTGTACACCTTGAATTGTGTTTTTGTTACCTTTAAGTGAGGCCTGCATATGTATATAGTCCACCATATAACCCAAAATGGACAAACACTGGCTCAAGAGAGGTTCCTGTTCTGAAGGAAACGTTGAACGAGGTGTTGAGTTTGTTGTAATTTGTAACTTTACCACGAGATGTCACTAAAATCCCCCAAAACACGACTTTTAAATGAATCATTTTTGTAACCTTCCTAATCATAATTCAAAATATCAGAAATTTTACCGTGTTACTAAACATTACCCATTTGATGACATTTTTACCTTATCAGAAAAATTTCAATCAATTTTAGAACGAAAGCTTTGAATTTAAAATACATTTGTTGTTAATTAGAAGATCTTTTAAAATTTTACCTGTTTTACTTTGTGTACAAACATCATTCTTATAGAAATAATGTGACCACATTACACAAATAACTTTGACCCATTTACTGTCTTTCTTTTGTGTTGTTAGCCAATTTTGATGTCCCTTAGCATACATTTCCAAAGTTTTGTTAATATGTGCGTGTGTTAATTGCAGAGGAAACATACCAGCAGATGGCTCGGGAGACTCTGGAGGAACTGGACTGGTGTCTGGACCAGCTGGAGACCATTCAGACCCACCGCTCAGTCAGCGAGATGGCCTCCAACAAGGTGCACACCTGTCAACACATAAACGCATACACTTTTACCTTCATTGTCCTTCTGCATCAAAGTTAATTCAGCGCCAAGAGCGACATATAAACCGTTTATTTCAGGGCAATAAGAGCACTTTGTCACTTCATCAAAACTGATCATTATTTGTTCATGGCTGTTTTATTGGTCAAACATATTATGGCTAAAGGTGCAGCTCAACCGTGACCATAAATCCCATACTAAAAACCATTCATCATCCTCCTCTACGACCTGGCACATTGAACCTTCACACATGAAATGATGTTTAGAAAAGACTCATTAGCTGTTGCATTAATCTGCTTTCTTAACTGAAGACTGTTGACTCTCTTTGCAATTTTGGATATAATTACATTGATAAATAATTTAAGTGGGCTTGACCACATGTGGCCAATATGTGGTTCCTGTGACACTCATTAGATTAAACACACATGTTTATATCTAGTTAAGCATTTGTGAAGGAGACGCAGGCGTGAATTTTGGAGTACCTCATCTACACGTTTCTGTGTGTGCACATGGGCACGCTCCCAACTGTGCACGATATTGAACAATGTGCTGGTGATGGAAAGGAGATGGGAGTGGGTGACGGTCTGTGGGTACGGAGGAGATGAGAGGGAGGGGGGTGATGCTGATGTCTCTGCTGTAACCTTGGTTGCTATCGAACAGCAGCAGGGTCTGCCCTTCCCTTTTAGTCATTGGTTTGCCATTCTGACCACAAGCCATGTGGTTCAGACGAAAACCAATGAAATAAAGGCAATGCTCCTTTAATAGTGCTCTCTCTTAAAGGGACAGGATTGTGTACCTTGTTTGGTTTACTCGAGAAAAATTCTCGCCATGCTGCACTTACTTATTAATTGGTGGCAAGGTTCTTCATGTTTATTATCAGTGAGGCTCATGACGAAAGAGCTGAGGTAGAGATAAGAGGCGACTGCTTCAATGACATCATTTATGTGTGTGTATGAAAGAAGCCTCCTGGGTTAAAACAGAGTCTATGTGTGTACAGTCTGTGTGTACAGTCTGTTGATGTCTTTTTAGCAGCCACACTTAAGCCAACATGAAAGTACACATGAATATTCCCACTCAGCCTCCCGATCTTACTCACACACATATTTTCAACAGACGTACATGCTGTATTGTGGCACATGCGCACTCAGGCTGAGAGCGGAGGCAAGCACAGACACACGCACACACATGCATGCGCATGCAGTCACACTGCCTGATTAGCTTGCGAGAGCTGTCTGCAGCATCCAGGGAAATGGCGCAAGAGGCAGAGCATTGCAAGAGGAGCGGCAGCCTAAATCAGCAGGATTAGACCTCTGGGGTTTTGGCCGGCTGAGGCATGGACTGACTCAGAACAGGGGACTGATCGGGGGGCTGCCTGGCTGTCTGTGGACTGTGGGTCGGTGGGATTGGTGTGAGACGGCGCAGGTGGGCCGATGTACCGGTAAAACTGGGCCGGGCCTCTGGAACCGTACCGTGGGGGAGGGGCAGTCGAAGCACGGAGACGGAGCCTGTTTTTCTTGACCAAAACTCCGGTGTGATTTTTTAGCCTGACCATCTGCTACAGGCCTGCTTGCATCCCCGTCCATCTCTCTCTCTCTCTTCCTCTCTCCCTCTCTCATCCTCTCCATCCTTGTTTTTCTCCCGTCTCCCTTCCCCGATGCTTCTGCTGTCATCCGAGTTCCCTTTACCACCTTCATCCAGTATTACGCTCATCTTTCCATCCTGCCGTCACCGTCACTCCATCCCTCTCACTTCCATCATCTAAATCTTTTATTACTGCTTGTCGAGTTGCTCCGCTCTCGCAGCATCATTTGTCCGTTTACGTCCCTCTCATATTCCCACTCATCTCCTCCTCTGTGTGGCTCCTCTGTGTGCCCTTCAGACGGTCCCTTGCTCCTTCCCCTTTCTCCGTTTCCATCCATCTGCCTTATTCCAGCACCCCGTCCACCTCTGTTCTGCAGTGACTTTACATTTGGGTCAGTCTACACATCAAAGGGGATGAGATGTAGTCCTTTCAGCAGCAGGATCCAGGGGGCTCCTGGTTTGCCCATCAGGGGGACCCTCATCTACGGACCACAGCGAGGCTGGAGCCTGACTCTGAACTAACTGGGTGGCCTGCTCTGGGGTGCTGCATGTAGGCAAGGACAGTCTGCACGGGCAGCCCCTACCCTCACCCCTTTCCCCTGTTCCTTCACCCCTTCTCGGGGCCACTGTCATTCTGGAGTGTCCCGGCTTGACTGGCTGTGGCCTCTCCCCACACACCCTGACTACGCCCTCATGCCACTGGGGCGCCCACCATGCCCCCACCCCGCTCCACTACTGCACATCCTGCCTGTGCCACCGGCCCAAAGCCCCGGTCACCCTAAACATGGGCGTAGTGGAGGCCATTGACCCGGCGCCATCCCCCTGCCCCTCACCTGTGCCAGGAGGTTACAGGCTGCCCCGCTCCTCCAGCTACAGCCCCCTGCAGGGGAGGGCAGGGGCAGAGCTGGACCTCGGCGCGGCTTCTGGAGGGGTTCTGGAAGGGGGTGGGACGGCGGCGGAGCGCAGGACGCCCTTAGTGGACCTGTTCTGTGAGACCTGCTCCAGGCCCTGGCTCATCGGCTGGGGGGCCCCCGGGGGGGGGGGG
>KV751340.1:5933402-5955005 GCA_001698575.1 Mola mola
AGTCATCGTCACACGTGTCATTGTTCCCTCACTAGCATCATCGCATTTGTTGAATGGTGTTCAGGAATCAATCAGCACAGCTTAAATAGGTCACAGTTTAGGCGTTTGTTTTTCACAGGGTACAAAAAAAGAACATAGGTGTGGTTCTTTTAAAGGTAAGAGCAGGTTCCTGCAGGTCAGTAACTGAACTTATCTGAAAACACCACAGCTCGGTGCAACAGAAGCCTGTGTGTTTGACCTGCTCTGTCGCAGGATGGAGCAGAGCTGCGGGGCCACCACACAGGCTTTCATCTCGTGGAATGGGAATCCGGGATTACTTTTGCAGTTACTTAAATAAAAGATTCCCATATGCATCGGCCTTTTAAAGATGTTGCTTTGTTTTTGTGGCTTCTTGTTATGGCTCGTTAGCTATAAAAACATTAATATTTAATTGCCATACAAACACAATACTGTAGCAATTGTTTCTTATTAAGAAAAATATTCAATTGATTGATTGCTGCCATTCTTTTTAAACAATGAAAAGAAAACCATGGAAAGTGTTTTCTTTGAACAGTCTGTGTACAGTTTATTTTTATATCATTCAGGTGGATGGTCTGGAAAATTAATCATGTGTTGATGATATAGCTATAAGCATTATCACTCTTGTACATAATGTAAAACTGGATTGTAAATTATAAATTTATCCAAGTCATAATGATTGAAAAATAACCACTTGAGGTTGTTAATTGAACCACTGAAGCACTGCAGGCCACGTCATCACACCTTTTCATTCTCTTGATCATGTTTATGCTGACTTGTGCTAATATCCTTTTTTTTTTTTTTTTTTTTAAACTGACCATATTTGCCGTAAAAATAAGATATATTTGTACCAGCACTTTATTCCATCAGGTTTTGAGGTAGACAGTGTGTTTCAGGTAGTGTACAGTCCATGCTGGTGGTTTGGTCATTGGCAGTCACACATTGATGAAGTTCCACTGGGCCAAATCACAAACCTTTGTTGTGCAGTAATCAGTGTTAAGCCATTTTCTAGAGAGGCGTGAATAAACAAACTAGTCATTCTCAATTAATAGTCCATGTTTGATGAAACATATTTGACTTGTAAGGTCAGATGTAAGATGTAGTCACATATGATGTGACATGTTCAAAGGTAATAAATGTGTCCTTATATAACTTGGCCATTTCTAGTACTATCGCCACCTCTGTTTCTTAGTAAATTTAATTAGCCTGATAGCCTAAGTGTCCCTCCAATGGTGGCCTAACTAGCTTGGTTCCCATGGGGTTGCTGTCAGGCTACCTTGTTGCAGACTGACTCCCTCTGTGAATAATTCTCCGGGCTTTAATTAATGTGTTTGTCACAAATAAGAAAGATTATTCAAAGGGAAAAAAAAACAACATGAAATGATTGTAATATTTGTAAATGATCTTGCTGTAATGTGTAAAATGTGTCCAAGTTATTTTTTATTATATTATTTTTATGAAAGTTTTTTCCTCTTAACAGGAGCTGAGGTGTCATTTGAGAATAAATGCATTTAATAAGCAAACATCTATATATAAAACAATATTATAGTATATCAGTATATTTTTCTTTTATTTCACTGTTCGGTACTGTAAAGTGTGTTAAAAATACAAATAAAGTAAGATTTTTATATTAAATGCAATACCACTGTGATACTTGCAGTTAGTTGGTAGTGCAGTGTTGCAGTAACAACACTATGCCGTTTTGTTTTATATGTTTTGGTGTCTTTTTTCTTAGTTTAATATTATTCATTTATTAATATAAGTGTACTAGTAAAGTCTTAGCCTGTTCTTATTTCTAACATCAGCATGACTGGAATTATTACATTAGCAGGATATTGCAGGAAAGACCCCTGATGGCCCTTGACCTTCAAAATCTTCAAAGTGGTTTGTAGCCTTAATGTTTAGTTTCAGAGAGGACCTGTATTTTAGACTCAATAAATTCATTGTAGTTGTTTTTTTTCAACAAACATGTATGTTTTTAACAATACCTAGTCTGTGTACATGTGAAACTTTATATAAACTGGCACAAATCTAGAACATTGCATTAGTGACAGACTAATTTCAGACTACTGATGGATGCTTTTTCAAGCCATTTAGACCATTTTTGAGATACATGAATCACAATGGCGGTTTTTAAATAAGTGACGCTCTCGATGTTATAGGGCTCTCCTGGATTACACACCTCTGCAACATCGTGTGGACATTGGTTACAGTGTATTTCAAGTGGCAGACTCGGGTAGTGGTTCCCCTTTATAACAAGGGGGGACCAGTGGGTGTGTTCCAACTATAGGGGGATTACGCTCCTCATACTCCCTGTGAAAGTACTCCAGCGTGCTGGAGAGGAGAGTCCGGCTGTTAGTTGAACCTGGGATTCAATAGGAACGATGTGAGGTCCTGGCTGTGGAACAATGGAACAGCTCTATACCCTTATGGGACTGCTGGAAGGGGCATGGGAGTTTGGTCAACCAGTCTATGAGTACTTTGTGGAGCTGGAGAAGATTTACAACTGTGTTCTTTGAGGAGTTGAGTGGTTAATGCTCTGCAAATTTGGGGTCGATGGCCATTACGTCTTTGTATTGTCAGAGCAACAGCTTGGTTCTCATTAACAGAAGTAAGTCAGACTGAGTTCCTGTTAGGATTGGAATTCACCAGAGATGCCCTTTGCTACTGGTTTGTTTCTTAATTTTCATGGACAGAATTTTTGGGCACAGCCAAGTGGTGGAAATGTCAGGTTCAATGGCCTCGGGATTCTATGTTTGCTTTTCACAGATGACGTGGTCCTATTGTCTCCATCGAACAGAGACCTCCAGCTCGCACTGGAACGGTTTGCAGCTGAGTGTGAAGCGGCATAGATGACGATCAGCACCTGTAAGTCCGAGGGCTATTTGATTACAGCCAGAAAAGGGTAGATTTCTCACTCTGAGTCAGGGAGGAGCTGCTGCACCAAATGAAAGATGGACAGATCAGGGCAACGGTGGAAGTGAGGCTATACCGGTCAATTGTGGTAATTAAAGAGTTGAGCCAAAAGGCGAAGCTCTCAGTTTACTAGTCAATCTAATTTTCAACCCTAACCCATGGTCACAAGTTCTGGGTAGTGACCGAAAGAAAAAGACTGCAAATACAGGCAGCCAAAACGAGTTTCCTCCGCAAGGTGGCTGGGCTCAGCCTCAGAGATAGGGTGTGGAGCTCAAACATCCAAGAGGGGCTTGGATTAGAGCTGCTGTTCCTCACGTTGAGATGAGCCAGCTGAGGCCGTTCACCGATGAGGTTAGGATGCCTCTCTGACGTCTCCCTGGGAAGGTTTTTTGGGCATGCTCATCCAGGAGGAGGCCCTGGGGCGGAACCTGCACATGATTGAGAGATTACATCTCTTGCCTGGTCTGGGAATACCTTGATATTCTCCCGGGGGAGTTGGTGGAAGTGGCCAGGGAGAGATGTGTATGGGCTTCCCCGCTAAGTGTGCTGCCCTGCACCCGGATAAGCAGATGACAAGGAGTTTTTAAGACATATTTGTCCACTTGGTTGTTATTTGTTTTCTTTTACCTGTCATATGGCTTTTATTACCTTATTTTATTATGCTACAGTTAAAACCAGTTTAGATGGGGACTACTGGTACCCTTTCCCTCCTCACTTTTTTCTTTATTTCACAATGAGGGCAGGTTTGTACAATATAGAATGCCAGTGGATAGAACACCACAAACACAGTAATGTAGACAACTATGTTGTTTTATTTTGCATAATTTGGTCAGTTTGAGCTCTCTATTCTATATTCTTTTGTTCCATTTTCAAACGAAAAAAACAAAGGTTTTGATTAGCTAGATTTGGATTTGTGTATGAGAAATTGATAATATCATGTTATTTAATTTTACTGTTAGCCTACCTTTAGGGACACCAAACAAAATATTCTTTAGGCGTAGGGGTTAAATCGGGGTCAATATTATCAATAGATAATCTGCTCAAGTTCTCCGTTGCCTTTTGGTATGTTAACATTGCCGGAATAGATGAAAAGGTGTTTCTGGGAATAAATTAAATAATGAACAGTTTGTATCAATACCCCTTTTAAACCTAACATGATAATTACTTGATCATTCGTGTGGGACTTTAAAGGAAACGTCTCTTATTTTGTTTGTCAAAAGACAAACAGTTACCCGCATCTGTCACCCGGCTCAAGCATGAGATGGCCGCATCCTCCTGTGTACCCACAATCTTCTACTTCAGCTCGTGACACGACTCTAGCCAATCAAATGGTCATTAACCACCACGCTGTCCAATCAGAGTGAAACAACAGAGCGAGGCAGCGATATACGCATGCGCTGTGTGACTACGGAACTCGGTGTCATATCGCCGGTAATTGGTAGCTTTTAGCTTGTTTGAAAAAATAATCCTTTCTGTGTCTTCATTTATTGAATAATATTTGTCGTAACGTGGGCTTTGCTAGTGGTTTTATTATGTTGTAACGACATACGCATAGTCGGTGTTTTTATTTGCACGTATACGGAAGTTACTTTTAGCTAAGGTGTTACCTAAATATCCTAGTTAGCATTAATTTGTTAGCTTTCGGCTCTCTGGTAAGAACATTAACATCAGATGCGATGCAATTATATTGCGTTTGTATTTTAGGACATAATTTACCCTGTCGTCGCATGTTGAGACCGATCGGTGTTACCGTGTAATTCCTGTGTTAATCTACACGTTTTTATTTTTGGTGGGCGCTTCCGGCGCAGTTGACTGTTGTTCAATTCTGAGTCGGAATAAGGAGGAGGGCTGCGCCATCATGATGTCCTACCAGCATCTCCTGCTGCTGTTCATAAATTTGGGAGCCTCAGCGGTGGAAGTCCAACGCCCTCGGGGAGTCCCGATATCAAGTACGCACATACAATTTAATTTAGAGCTGCCAACTTTTTACTACAGCTTGGATTGAGACTCGTTTCAACAGATTTGTATCGCAGCTGTATTTCCAGTGGGGTAAATGCAGTCATAACAGTATGCATGTGAATGAGTTATAGTCCAGAAGTACTGAAAAAAAAATCACTTAAGTCACAGGTAATCTGAGACTTTTTTTAAGAACGCTATTATCTTTTTCCTGTCTTTAAAGTACAACCTAAAGAAAAGTCTTCAGTTAAAGAAGTGAACTTGTACCTGTGTGTGTGTGTGTGTGTGTGTGTGTGTATATGATTAAATGACAAGTCATATTCCTTGTCTGTATCTGTGATCATAAAATCACATTCCCATTTTACATTTCAGAAACCAGTAATTAATGAATTAGTAATTAAATGACTTTTTTTTTTACAACTTAATATTCACTCACTAGGTGTAAACTGTTTTCACACCAACATTTTGCAATACTGTGTGCATTGACTTCTGTAAAGAACCTGTGATTTTATTTCAATTTGTCATTGTACATATCTTACTCTCAAACTCTCAAAATTGTGTTTACCTTTTTTTATAGCTTATTCTTCTTCTGCACTATTCTTTTTTTAATCTATTTTTGCTGCTGCTGTAACACTGCCAATTTCCCCTCAGTGGGACAAATACATTTATCTTGCTGCTTTTTGCCCTCCTCTTTTGGTTATATTTTAAGTATGTGTTTAGTATATGTGTCTCTGTCAAAATGTAGATATGAAGGATGTCAATATGATGCCCCAAATCCCACTTCCCATACTAAAAGCCACATGTCAGGTGTGAACCCCCTACATCCAGGTGTCTATCTTAGCAATAGATTGGAGATGTGGCTGAGAATTGCTGTGTTTAAAACATTTTTATTAGTCATAGTCACATGAAATTATTTTTTTTCCCATGTGCAAACTTTGGTTCTTCGGTCTCTCTTCATCAGGCTATTCCACATAAACGCAAAACCTTATCTTAATTATTTGGACAACTAATTAAATGCACACCTTTATCTTAAATATCTGAATTATAGAGGAAAGAAGAATCAATATTAGCTAGTTTCTACTGTGGGCACGATATACTGAGGGTATACAACTTATGCTAATAACTTTTTAGTTATCGGCATTAACACAATAGTCATACCTTTTTGCTTTCTGTCAGTTCACGATTCTCTGATGTCCTAATAATAAGAGTAAATATTAGCTCTCTGAAAGTTAGCTCTTCCAATAGAGAGGACGTCAGATGAGTTTGTTCATGTGGCTTTTTTTGTGCCAAGGGCATGCATGGTCTGAGATTGTAAAATTTGTGTCAGTTGTGTGAATCTCACATTTAGTGCATGAGTGTGGGCAGGCCTCTGACTAATGAAACAGATTTACAAATACAGCTATGGATTTTGTGTTGGGATGAAACCTAACAATTAGCTCTCTGTAGAGCTGTACTGTTACTGACTCATATATTTTTCTCTTCAACAGAACGGCAGTTCTATGAAGAAGGCAAACCTTTTACTTGCCTGGATGGCTCCCACACCATTCCCTTTGACAGAGTGAATGATGACTACTGTGACTGCCAGGATGGTTCGGATGAGCCAGGTGCTTAATTTTTGCATACTGGACCCCCGTTAACTAAATATTAGTAGGTTTCTTTTTTGTTTTTAAGGATTCACCATTAGCTCCAGCATAGACATTGGCTGTTCCTCCTGACGCTCAAGACTTATACACTGGAACACACTGCATTTAGATAAATGCAACAAACAAAACGGGACATCATTAAAACTTGACATTAAAATTGATATGGAAGAGAAGCAACATTGTTATCCTTCCAACAAACATAAAGACATCGATCACAATTCGTCAAATGAATACCAAACCTAAACTTTATCACTCCATTAAAATAAAATAGTTACTGATAAAAACTGTAGATTTGGGTACTCAATATAATTTTAACTTGACCAATTCATAACAATTCTGAACATCTGTTTTATATATTTCATGACAAATTAATTTGCAGGAACTGCGGCTTGTCCCAATGGCAGCTTCCACTGCACCAATGCAGGTTTCCGACCGACCTTCATCCCTTCCTCCCGCATCAATGACGGAGTTTGCGGTATGAGTCTTAAACTCTGCGGACTGTTTCTTTTCAGGTGTAATATTTGAGCAGGATGTAGTTTGATGTCTTTGTTTCTTACACAGACTGCTGTGACACAACAGATGAGTACAACAGCGGTGCTGCATGTCAGAATACCTGCAGGTGCGTTCTTTGAGCTGTTACTACAATAACTAAAGTGGTTTACCTTCTTTGCCCTGTCTGTACATGTGCTTACACATACGTGAGTTTCCCAGAGAGTTTTAGATGGTTTGTTTTCTTGTTGAGTAATTTTCATTTTGTTTCTGTTTTATAGGGAGCTGGGGCGCAAAGAGAAGGAGAGCCTGCAGAAGATAGCAGAGGTCACCAAGGAAGGCTTCCTGCTCAAACAGCAACTTATCCAGGAGGCCCAGAGGGGCATGGAGGATAAGAAGGTGTGACCAAATAAGAAAAACACTGGAATTAGTTTTTCTAATAATCAAGACCAGTGCTCTGACACAAGAGTTATTGCAGTGTCAAAAATGTTTTTTTTTTAATCAATATTAATGGAGATATAGACGTTGGAAGGTGTTCTGACAAACTATTGTATATCTGCCTAAGTCACCCGGTTTTATTATTTGCAAAATTTGTTTTTGTGAATCATGCTGTCTTGGGAATGTTTTGGCTATTGAAAATTCACGAATTGAATGAATTGTTCCAGTATTGTGTAGATTTTCTACAGTTAAATTTCTTATTTTGATTGTCTCCATAGGCTAAACTCTCAGAGGTTCAGTCAGGTAAGAATGATCTGGAAGCAAAGGTGGAGGCTCTGAGAACAGTAAAGGACACTGCAGAGCAGCCAGAGAAAGAAGCCAAAGAGCGCCATCTGAAGGCTTGGGAAGGTAAAATTAAGATGTGAACATATATCACCATCTACTGTCCGTACAGAGCATTACCTTACAGATAGTATATAAGTTGCCTGAATACCACATGAAGTAGTTTTATTTAAGTGTTTTCCTGATGCAGCTCAATCAGCTCGAGTTTATTTTCTAAACATGTGCCAATGTATGTGTGATCAGAATCATTGCTAACACAGATTTGATATTTTTGTCTCAGAGACTAAAGCTGTCATTCAAATGGAGAAGGACAAGGCTAAAATGGCTCAGGTGTTTCTCGAGCTGGACGATGATGCAGATGGCTTGTAAGTATCAGCATCCTCCAGAATTGACCAGTTGAGGGAAGATTTTAGACTTTTTTCCACAGAAGCCATTATGACATCGCAGATAAGCAAAGGTGTAATTAATGCACTTCATTTAGGTTCTGTTCCATTTAGTGCGGCAGAACCTATCCAGTGAGCCAACATGCACAAGGGCAACATCATGTCTCTACTGGACCTAAATGAGACAGAAGCTTCATTAGCATCATTGCTAAAACCTGTGTTTACGGCACAATTTCTTTCCAAGAAAGCAGCAGTAAAATGAGTCTATATTAAAATGAAATTTTAAAAAATGTAGTGCAACGAACAGATGCAGCAAATTTTGATCATGAAGCATTATTTATTTTAAATTGTCTTGTTGCCCTGTACCTTTTTTTTTTAATGAGAATCCAAAATGCAGCCACACTGCATACTTAAAGCTTAATAACCATCTGAAAATAAAAAAAACATGATCTTTAGAAAACACATGGTCATTAGTGACAGGAATTCCTTTGTTTTTGGCCTCATTGACCGACTACAACTATCTTTTACTATATTTCAATGAACGTTGTGTTTTTCTTCATCTCAGTGTCTCCGTGGCTGATCTTCTGTCCCATTCTGAGCTTGATCCAGATTCAGATGGTTCATTCACAGAAGCAGAGGCTGAGGTCAATATTTTCATTCTGTACCATCAATACTTTATAAAAAAACCCCAGCTGTTAAAGTGTAGGTGTTTTTAAAAAATTATACAATCAAAATGTCAATATTGCCTTTTGGTTTGTATAGGGACTGTTGGGAGGAGTAAGCAAAGTGGACACAGTAGCATTTGAGTCTATTTGGAATAACATCAAAGAAAAATACATATCAGAGGTAAGAACATGATTTGTTGTTATTTTCCATGTGTGGAAGAAAATTCTCAATATTTGCAACATTCTTGGTATCAGGACAGTGCAGCACCAGTGGAGACTCCACAGGAGGAGATGAAGGAGCCGGTCTCTGACAGTGAATCTGACCACTTCCCTGAAGATGACATCCCTGAGGAAGAGGAGGAGGATGATGATGATGAGGAGGATGAAGATGATGAGTTATATGATAAAGAAGATAAGGTAGGTCCACAGAGTTCCTCTATCACACCCATCTTGGACGATTCTGGAGTTTATTCAAGTGAGTCACTGTCCGTGTTTTTACAAGCAGAGCCCTCCTACGATGCAGACCCAGGAGAAGAAGGATGATGATGAGGGGACCATGCCACCCTACGACCCACAAACACAGGGGCTTATTGATGGTATGTGTTTAGAAAACTGAGTGACTCAGCCAGTGTTCAACTGAGTGAGTCACAATGAAATGCCAGAAGAAAGGCGCGGATGCGTTTACACACTTTTTTTTTTTTAATTTTAACGTGGCAACTTGAAACTCATCACTTGCTCGTTTAGCACATAGCTACCTCGTGCTGCAGTGTCAGAGGTCTATTGCTTGTTTATTGAGTTGTCCAGACATTTTGGTTGTATTTATATATAGGCACACAGACTGAATTAACGGTGTATTTGGTTCCCAGCTGCTCAGAAAGCAAGGGATGAGTTTGACGAGGCTGAGAGAGCTCTCCGGGATGTGGATGATCAGATCAGGTAATTGCAAAGAATGTGAATATTGAGAGGCTTCTTTACCAATAATGCAATCAGTGTTTTTTGGGTTTTTTTCTATGACTGTAGTCTTACTTTCAACAGCTTCAGTGTTTTGTTTTGGGTTTTTTTTTTTAAATTTTCTATGTGCATTTTGTCATCAGGAGCATAGAGAAAGAAATCTCCTTTGACTTTGGAACCAGCGCTGAGTTCTCCTACCTCTATAACCAGTGTTATGACATGAATACAAGCGAGTATGTGCACACTCTGATTTATAAAAAAAAAGAAAGTTTTTTACCTCTGGTAAGTTTGTACTTGTGAAAGACCTGATATATTGTTTGGTTTCAGGTATGTCTACAAGCTATGTCCATTTAGCAGGGTAGCCCAGAAACCCAAATATGGTGGATCAGAAACTAGCCTGGGGTAAGAACGTCTGTCGGGGTTTTGATTGTTTTTGCTGTTTATGTCCACATTTGACTCATCCCATACATTCCATTTCATTCTTTTCTGTAGAACGTGGGGGAAATGGGCTGGCCCAGAAGATAACATCTATTCTGTTATGAAGTATGAACATGGAACAGGGTGCTGGCAAGGCCCTAGCAGAACCACCACGGTCAGTCAGATCACTTACTAGATTTTTTCTTTATTTGTTTTTTGTTTTTGTCTAATAATATGTCTACTTGGACAAAGTACAAAAAAATAGCCATTTTTATCTTTCAGGTCAAACTAATATGTGGAAAGGAGACAATTGTGACATCTACCTCAGAGCCCAGTCGATGTGAGTACCTGATGGAGTTCATCACCCCAGCAGCTTGCCAGGAGCCATCAAGCCCTGCGTCAGCGGAACTCTGGCACACAGAGCTGTAGAGCAACTGTAGAGCCAGTGAGTAACCGTGTTTCTTGACGAACCTTCAAAATCAACTGGAGCAGTTTTAAAGTGTTTTGTGTAGCACCTATGGTCTGCTGCAGGCATATCCAAATATTTTCCCCCAGTAGGATCTTAATTTGGTCCTACAATTGTGTCTGTATTATAAAAGAGTCATAGTAAGTCCACAAAAATGTAGATGAGTTACAATCAGGTTTAGTGTTTCGGCATTTTTGTTATTTTATGCCATCATTTAGATGAAGAGCAGGCCAGAGACAAGAGTAAAGTAAAAGCTTCATTTAAGTCATTATAGTTAAGCTAATAGAGTTTAAATTAAGTTTACATTTTGAAATTTGTTTTCATTAAAATTGTGTGTCTGGTATCACTATTACCAGACTATGAATTAAATATATTGCAAGCACTCCCGTGAGGCCTAACATAACTCATTTATTTTTGTTCAGATGGATTTGATCTTTTTTGAAATATAAATCAGCCGTTTCCTTGGCTTTTATAGTTTTTTGTTATTATTTTTTTATGGTGCATGGTGGTATAGGATAATGAACCGAGCCTCATATTTGTGATAGTGATGGAGTAGATGTATTCAGTCATTTGAATGTTGTTTGGGACTACAGAGTCTGTTTGATTTTGTGTTGTGGGCCTAAATAGACACATTATGTAAGTTATAATCCAGAAATAAAATGTTTATAGATCGCTAGTCACTTATTCTTCAGAAATTCAACCTTATAGTGGGTGAAATGAAACTTAATTGCCGTGACATTTAATAACTGCCCATAACTCGGACGCACAACATTTTGAAATGAATATGTCTGTCCTAATTCTTGCAGGTTGTTTTGAGGGACCACAGTTGCTACATCACCAGGAAGTCGCCATGGCGTCAGCAGCACCACCATGGGTTAAAAATCATTAATAAACAGTGGAATTTCCAACGAGTAATGATGTCCACAATCAAACTATGTGTTGTTAGTCAAATTTAGTCATTCCATTGGTTTCAAATAAGTTTTTATTATATTTAAACTTGGATGTGGATTTTTTTCCTATCGAGTGACATGACATGAGCAACACCTATGTAGAAACCCTCCAGCTAAAATTTTTAATTTGATTCAAACACAACGTAGGAAGCTTTCTAGTATTAAAAGAAATGCTTGTGTTTGCATGCTCCACAAAACCAGATTTGGTGAGTGTGAATATCATGCTAAACATAATTTGCTTTTGAAGTCTGCTTATGACAGTCAATAAAAACTGAGTCTCTCAATATTTGTAACTTTTATTTTTTTCTGGCATGTAAAGTACAAATAATTAAACAATTCCATGAAAAAGTCTTCAAGCATCTTCAGCTGAAATCCCAGTAATAAATATCCTAGACTAAACTGAAAGGTTTTTTTTTTTTTTTTTCCCTTTGTTAAATTTTGACATTGTTCATTTGGTCATTTTTGGAAGTATGAGATTTTGTATTTCTTCCACTGACGTTGGTGTCAGCAGAACTGTTTTGTTCATTTTCAACTCTGATTTGTTCTACCATTCCAGGAAAATTCAAGAAAAACATCACTAAGTTACTGCGTCCCCTCTTCTAAATAAATAGACACAAAATACAGTTGGTTGAGAAACGGAAGGACCACTCACCCCTTTCACTACGCTAGAGACTCCCAAGAAAACCTTCCTGCAGCTTTTCTGAGCTCTGCTCTATTTTGTCAAAGCTCTTGGCTGTGTTTCCAAACGCATCCTTTCACTAAAGGATATCTTTGTTTCAATAACAGGAATTGATAGTGAAATTTATACAGATCTCAGTAGTACAATGCTTTTATAGAAACCAAACTCTTAACACTTTTCTCTTTTTTTATTTTTATATAACTCATCAGCATAAACAGGAAAGCATCTTGTGAGCATATCAAACCTAGGACATCCCCTCTGCTCCCGGCTAATTGCTGAACCCTCAAATGGGCTGAGGCCTGGCTACAGGGGCTGTCCCGTATCTCAGGGGTTCACCGAGTGGTTGGAAAAAACAAGACTGTGATTAGATTAAATAATTAAAAAGATCTTCATTTAACAAGACAAACAGAACACAGGCAGTAAAGGCATAACATCTAGCACACAGCATGTATGTTTATACACTTCAATTAGTTAAATATAGCAGTGCATTCTTTGACTATGGAGAACATTTCCAAATTGTACTTCTAAAGCTGTTTTTCTATTTGTCCCCCTTTTTTAAGAAACGAAATGGTGTAACCACAATTTTGGCAAACTTAAAATCTTTTAAACTTGCAAATATAATGAAATAAACCATAAATATACACAAAACATACTTTATACGAGGCAATAATAATAATCATAATAAATAGTTTTTAAGTTAACAATAAGTTAAAACTACAAGCTTAAAGTCGCCCAAATAATACAAGTTTGTTGGCGCTATTTTGAATTTTTTCTGTTTAAATTATTTTATGTTGCAACAAAAGCTACCACAGACTTTTACAAACACAATTGAACACAGTTTGATTGAAATAAAAAAATCTAACTAAGTCTAAAATCTGCATACACTGTAAAAACTGCAACTAATTAAATAATGGAAGAAAAATAAACGGTACCCAATCAATGCAACCGAACATAATCTTTGACCCATGTGTGTTCTCTATGGCAACATCAACAACACAAATACGCTTAATAAACAAGTGAGTCTTGATATGTAAATGAAATCAATAAACTACAGGAAAAAAAAAAAAAGATATTTGAATATGACATGGGCTAAAACTGATGATATATTAGACAGTATTCCTTTCAAGGTCATTGAGCGTTGCTCTATTTAAGTCCGCCAAATATGCAGTTTGTTTGAGTTTGCATGGTCAGAGCACAAATTAGGGGCTGAGGAGGTGATGGGAAATTAGCGATCAGAGCGCTCGCTGCTTGTTTTGATCATCTGAATGAACCTGTTCATTGCAGTGTTGTTTGTCTAAACTTTCGCTCCCTTCACTATCCCGCAAACCATTTCAGTGTGACGTTTAATTTCTTTTTTAAAAAATATATATCATTTGTTCTCAGTCAATATAAAAACAAAGCACATTGCACTTACTGTTCCATAGGAAAATTTTTTTGTCTTTTTCAATGATTATTGTTGTTTGCTCAAGCAGTGTAGTACTGTTTCCTGCCATGGTCCTTGGCTCTCTACTGTAGGTGTAGGTCTCGTGTAAACTGTGTATGAAAGGTCGTTTCGGGCTATGGGTTTGGTTTCTGGGTTGACTGTATTACATTGGACATGGCTGGGTAAACAACTCCAGCTGCAGTTCAACGTGGCCTGTAATCTCGGTTGTTCCCAACGTTTATCACTGGTCTCACCAAGTGCTCAGTCCTGGGGTGTTATCTCTCTGCAAATTGCCCCCCCTCCCCCTTTAAAAAAAAAAAAAAAAAGATCAGACATTTATGCCGGTGACTCAGGACATAAAGCAACAATCATGTATTTCAGGGGATCAACAAACAGTATGACTCATTTTGAAAGAGTAAGCAGTGCAGCGTTTTCATTTTTGATCAGTTAAATTGGTCTCGAGACAAAGCGGGTGATAAAAATGTTGGGGGGAATAAATTTATATAGATGCATGCATTTTTTTTTTTCCTTTGTCAAAGGTGAACAGATTCATCATCGAGTCTTTGTGATATGCCTTTTTATATAATTCGGTATTTGCATGAAATATGTGCAAATGGTTCCTTGCGACTGTCATTTTAGCATTCGATTTAGCAGTTTTAGGATTCACAAATGCAAACTGATATGCGCAACTTAGATATTTAAAAGCAATGTAACTGAAATTGTAGAGGGTCCTTATTTAATAAATAACAGATTTGTACAGCAATTACTCAGGGAATAATATCTTAATTTATCCTTCTTGGTACTGACTTGCAAAGCAATTCTTTGGCAAAAATCAAATCTATTTAATCATAAAGGATTATGCTCAGTGATGGTTATGAATCTGCATCACTGTTTGAATCTGTGTCTTGACTTTTTATCATTATTATTATCATTATTTGCAAGCAGCCATTTAGTTTTTTTCAGCTGAGCGATGAGCTGGTCTCACTGCAGCTGTATCTGGGATTCTCAAGTCAAAGAACTTCACTTCACTTCACTTCACTGCACCATCAATGAAGCAACACTGTACACAACTTCAGGACAAAAGATGCAAAGGTGTCTCAGCACACTCAGAAATGTAGGTGTGCCCATCAGGTTATAATCCCAACCCTTTAGTTTCTTTTTTTTCTTTTTTTTTTTTTACAGCTAATTAGGTTTTTTTTGTTTGTTTGTTTGTGATAAGTTGAATTCTGATATGGTTTTAATGGTTAAGTTCATATGAGATACAAGGTTCCTTCGCCCCCTCCCTAAATCCCCGCCCATACACCACATGCTTATTCCCCCTTGCTCTGCAAAGATCAGAGGGTGTAAAATAAAGCCATGCGATGTCCCAATTTCCAAGCTTAAGAATCTGTAAAAATTCAGCACAAGGTCTTGTTCCTTTGTATGTATAAAAATAGATTTATCTCTAATGTAATCCTTTCAAAGAGATCGTCCTCTTTGGCTAACACAGCATCATTTAGAAAAGCAAAAGCAAAAATGTCTTGAATATACTTGACCTTATTTATTCTATTATCATGTGCAGATGTCTTGACATTGAAAGACATTAGCTCTCCCCATGGTGAATCTTACTGTCTGTTCGGCAGTAGACATTTCAAATAGACAGGTTGGCCTTAATGTTTCATCAAAGGTGCCATAAATAATATTCATGCAGTTGGGTTGGGGATATTTTGAGAAATGCTATTTTTGTGGTACTGCTAAGGAGATCTGAAGCAGAATAAAGAAATAAATACCCTTCTGTTGTAAACAGAAGTATAATTATGACACTTTTTTGCAGGCTAGATGTTGTGCAGTCATCTTTTGAGAGGGCAGGGGTTCAAAGTTTTTGGGAAGCTTTTAAGAGAATAGAGGGGGTTTAAAAAAAACAAACAAAAAAAAAACAAAAAACGACTAAGGAGTGTTTGGCAAAGCTGGAGGAACTTGTAAACTTTCTCCCCAAAGGATCAGTGATCAGTAATTTTAACATTGCCAGAAATCAATGCTCATCCAAGTGACTCCAAGTTTAGAACGTTCACTCGTTTTGAACTGCAATCCTCTTAATCTGCTCTGTGCGTATTGTCACTTCAGAGCTGATGTGTTCCACTGAATGGAGCCTCTATCTGTGCACGAGACTGCGGGACGATACCGGTGCTCTTGATTTTTTGCTCATCTGTGTTTTTTTTTCTCTACAGACCTGCTTCGACCATTGTTCAGTCCGTGTGGTGTGTAGACTTTATGCAATTATTCAGATTGTAGTCATATTCAGACCCAAAAATTCCCTGCGTGCGCTCTTAATCACAGTGACTTTCGTAGACAAAGCATGTCAACAAGACAAAAATAATTTGTCTTTCTTGTCTGTTTTTTTTTTTTTGTCCTCTGTTGTCGCACTAGGTGAGCTTTCAGTTAAAGGGATATCACACCAAATCAAGACTGACAAAGCCATGCAATGTCAAATGGCCTGCGGATAAGGTACATACTTTTGCAGCGGAGATGATGCAAAAAGTGAAAAAACACGGGTATAAAGCGGTTCTCCCCCTTCGTACTCGTCACCCTTTTGCCCACCAGAGACTGAACTAAGGAACGCAGTCACCATGGGAGCACTGCCACTCTGCACTAAGTTCACAAATGCAGGAACCTTTTGTTTTTGTGGACTAAACATGTAGATAATAGTTATTGAGCTTTGTTTTTGTTGATACATAAGTGTACTATTGTGTTGTCCTTTTATGGGAAAATTTTTGACGGCCTTTAGACGACTCTTTCCTGTGACAAGTGTTTATCGGTTAACCTAAATCTTAATAGATCGGGCCTGAGCTAACAAGCTCACATAAGGTAGAGAAAACTACCTTTACGCTAGGCACCACCTAATGCAGGTCAGGAAACAGTAGTCAAAGTTTCTAGAAAATGCTTACATACTCGGCTATTATAACCACCTTAAATATTGAATATATAGTTATATTTTAATAGACGTATATAAGAGAACACTGTTTTTTAATTTTATTTTCTTTGATCTAGAAAAATCGCTGATTCAAAATGCCCAAGTGTAAAAAAGTGACTACATCCTCTCCAGCAAGATAACGCGAGAGATGGTGGGGTAAGAGTTTGGGTAAATTGCACATATTCGTTCATTTCAAAATTTTGATCATTTTGTTCGTTGGTTGTCGTTATTTGCCTGAATTCAATCAAAGTTCTCAGTACACATTCTCTGTCACATTCGTTAGACTGTCTCCTAAATAGATAGCTCTTGCCCCTACCCAACAAACCAGCTACGTACCCTTTCTAATTCAATCCAGGCAAATACAGGGAAGGACTAGCATGTTGTGTAAAGAGAAAAGAAAAACTCCACTAGTGTGTTTGTTTGAAACTCTGACTTTCGTATTCTTCCGCATGGATATGTTTGGTCGTGTGTGCATGTGTTTGCGTGTGTCTGTGTGTCTGTGTTTCTGATAATATATAATGAATTTGTGTGAGTGTCAGAGAGAGACTCAGTCCAGGCCCATGAGTAGAAGCACAGGGAGATCAGGTCGCTCTCCCTGTAAGCTGTAGAACTCAGGCCTTGTGCTGCTTGCTGGTCTTGAAGGAAACCTGCAGCACGCGGTCACCCAGGCGGTAGCCGTTTAGGCTAGCGATAGCCATGGCGGCTTCATCATAGTTGGTCATGGTGACAAAGCCAAAGCCCTTACATTTGTTGGTGGTGAAGTCGCGGATGACCTTGACGTTGGTGACGGCACCGAAGGGCCCAAAGAGCTGCCACAGGACGCTCTCGTCTGCCTCGGGGGAGAGGTTGTATACAAAGATGCACCAGCCGGCTCCAGTTGGTCCAGTAAGGTTGACCCCGGCCAGGCTGGTCATGCTATCAATGGTGATGGGGGAGAATCTGGGGAAGAGAGTGGGAGAACTACCATGGGTGTCATTCTGAAGTTCAACACAGCATTTCAGCGCTATATACTGTCTCTTAGGGGCATGTTTTTCAGTGAGAAAAAAAACGTAATGATTGTAGTTGGGTATGGAGTCGGGGGACCCCATCTCCCTCCCCTCTGCTGTGCAGTAAGTAGATAAATATGTGTGGGCACCACAGTGGCTCCAAACTACCATCTTTCATACAAATGCCACTGTGTACCCTGAGAAACAGACACCCACACAATGTACATATTTTTTCTCATTTTCTCTGCTGACCAAAGCCTCTGGAAGAATCGAACACATGAATCACAATGTTCAACGAAAACCACAGTATTGAACGAAACACAGAAACCTAGAGAGGGACGAAAAGCAAATTGGAATCAAATCATACACAAACTGGAGCAAACAGAGGAGACGCAAACGGAATCTGGTATGTCCATGCTGGTGAAAAAAAGGGGACATTAAAGCAACTGAAACCGACAATGTTAGTTCATAAATAAATACATAGAAATTATTTCTATTAATTCAAACAAAAGAACGAAAAGTTTAAACAAAGCCATGCCAGAATACCCTGCTATTAGTAGGCTGCACCACTGCCTATTGCACTTACAGATAGTGTTTTTGTTTTCCGAGCTGCTTCTCTATCGTGTCTAAATGAGCAGTGGATGCTAAGAATTATGGCCATTATTTTCTGATTTTGAGATGAAGTCAGCAGGTGGTATTCCAGGCACTTTGTTTGAGGATTTAATTTTGGCATGGATGCTTTTGAAAGTACACCTTTGGCATTTACCTCTTGACTCCGTAGCTGGCGTTTAGTAAATTGTCGAGTCTGCAACGCAAGAAGGAGAGTGAAGGGGATGCAGAAGTTAGTGGTGAGTTTTACAAGGAAGGGAGACTTTCAGTTAACAAGTTGCTCCTTCAGCAGCTGGCCTCCAGAGGGCATCCTTCACTGCAGTGCAGCCCCAAAACATCCATCCTCACACTGGTGGAGGTACAATAGGCCTGTGAATGTGTCTTAGCTGATATTTGGTGGCATTCAATCATTACCCTGAACTGCACAACAGTCTACAATTGCTCATGAAATTCCATAACAATGTGTAAAATGGAGGACTTTCAAACATTTTGAACTTTAAAAATTACCCATGTAGGTTTGACAAACATCTGGCTTTTTCTATCTTTACATTGCCTATGTTGTATAGGCAAACATTAAAGAAGCAGTATTATTTATCTCAAACAAACACTGATTTAGCTTTATTATTTCATTGAAGTTGGAAAATTGGTCTCTTACAGTGGTTTTGAGCTGTTATTTGGATCTGGTATCTTCCCAAGTGAAGGGATATTGCTGCAGTTTAAAAGAAAGTCAGGGGAGGAAAAGGTGAGAAGGAGGGACATTGCAATACTGCCTATTCCTTAAGTGTGAATAAGCAATAATATTGCTTATAGGAACAGTTTACAGATGAGTTGTGTTAATACTGACAGAATTTTTTTTTTGTCTTTGAATATTTTAGATTCAACATTTTCCTTTTATAATTACCCCACACATGCTGAGTTGTGTAATTTCATCATTTTCTTTAGTATTGTTTTAGTCTTACCCCATGTACTTAAGATTGGATCATATTAAAAACCTTTCAGAGATTTGACTTTGACTCAATAATGACATTCCATACAACTTGCCATTGTTAAATAGTGGGCTATTGGGCTTAAGCAAAGCAGTACAGTAGGATTATCTGTAATTTTGTCTTCAAATAGTGTCATTTTAGATACATATTTTTCTAGAGACTCACAAGTTTTGTGATTTTGGTAAAGGTTCAGTACCTGAAACGCTGAGTCTGGTGGTGCAGGGGTCCCGTGTAGCGGCGAGCGGCAGTCTGGTACAGCTGAGTTAGTAAGGCTTGGCCTGTCTTCTGGCTGGGGTTGTTGGCAAACTTGACAGTGATGGGCTCGGCGGCACCCAAAGGCTTCTGGCCGTTCAGACCTTTGATGGCCTCCTCTGCTTCATTTCTCTTGTCAAACCGAATGAAACCCACCCCTCGAGATATGCCTGGTCCAAAACAAGCAAACATACAGAAACAAAACAATAAAAACATGCCGCTATCTTGGCGTCAAGGACTGTTGATGCCCACCAGCCTTTTTATTATTGGTGCCAGATTGAGAGCAATGAGAAATGAAATAAGTCTCTACCTGTAACTTGGTCCACTAGGATTCGAGACGTGATAATGCGACCGTATTGGGAGAACAGCTGCTCCATGTCCTTCTGGCTCATGGTCTTAGGGAGACCACTCACGTAAAGGTTGGCATCACGAATAGAGGCCGAGCTTGGCCGGGCATATGATACCTATAACATCCAAAATGCATGAATCAGTGCATTTATATACCCCCGAAACAAACACACCAACTTACAGAATGTGTTAGAAGGATCAGATGCAACAGGGTTGTGTTCATTTAAACTCCTACTAAATTTTAACTTTCTTCACATTCTCCACAGAGCCAAATGTCTGTGCGATCTGTCAACTTAATTAGTGCCGTTAAGCTCACTCCCAGGCACACTGAGACCATCACATTCATATTGAGATGACTGCAACTATAACCCAAACTGCTACCAATCATCGGTTAACAAGCCTGAGTTTCAGCTTTAATTCCAACTGGAAAACATTGGCCTCAGCTGATGTATTTTACTGAATTCACTTGTGACTTAATTAGTGCGCAGCCATTTCTGCAGTGTTTGTGTTTACATCCCCTATGGTTGTTCTGTTGGTCTACTTTTCAGACTCTTACATGTAGTACTGCAGGGGAATATGTGATTGATTGGAAAAAAGAAAAAAAAAAAAAACGTCACAGGCACAATCTTGTTTTTGTGTTTATGGGAGCCTGCAAATGTATGTGTGATAAATAGTCCAGCTGTGACGAAGAGAGACAGAGTGAGTGTTGTCTGAGATAGGCTGAGCTGCCCTCCATGCCCTGCCTTCTTCCTTTGTTTCTCTCCTCTGGGGGAGAACCGCTCCACGGGCAAACAGCAAACAATGCAAGTGCATCACAAGACTTGCAGGATCCCTTGACAACTTAAAAAACACGCTTTTCACCTACGCACACAGTTTATATGTTGATATATATTTGTGTGATAAATATAGACGTTCACAAAAATGTAGAAATTCGTTTTACTTCATGCACAGATGCAAAAAAAAGGCTATGATGCAAACAAAAAAAAAAAGGGGACTTATGTTATCTGCCAAATGAATACAGGTGTTCTGATTTCCTCCATCAGAACTGAGCACCAGTGTCTATTGTGTACACAGACCGACTGTATGAGCTGCAGGGTTGTGTGGTGCGGTGATTAGGGTGTTCTGGACGAGTCGGGGGGAGTTGCTGTGTTTGGGGAGCAGAGGCTGCCCTATAATTAACCCTCTCCCTGTCGCTCCCACAGTACAGATGGTGCCTGGAGCCCATATGGCCTCTAATCCTGTCATTGGCATTCTGCTCTCTGAGCTACCCCCTACCCTTTTACTGCTGCCTCCTCCTCCCTCAGTGCCTCACCCCTCTCTATTGAGGCCTCCCGCAAAACCAGTAAGCGTGGTACTGACCAGAGGATTTGTGAAAGAAATGATAAAGTTAATTATAGGCAGCAGGATCAGTGTATAGTTACATTAAAAGATAAACAGATGTTATATTACCGATGCGACGTTTTCTTGAGTAAGAAGTAATTTCATTTGTGCAATCTTTTGTAATATAATTTTATATGACATATATCTACATTTCAAAGAGGAGCCAAATCCAGAACTCCACTTTTTTTTCCTGCCCTCCAGCTTGTTTAATCGGTTTATTCAGAGTTAACGTCCCTATTCATGGACAGCTGTCGGAAGATCACCTGCTCTGCTCTCTCGCAGATTCGATTTCTCAATCCTGCAGTTTGTCTCAATCTTTGATCTACTTTGATCAGGTCGGGGGGGGGGGGGGGGAA
>KV751340.1:5960106-5980988 GCA_001698575.1 Mola mola
GAGACGAGCAAACAAAAGAGCCACCCGTTCCTCCTCTTCTCCCTCGCAGAGGCTGTGGCAGCGCTATGAATATTAATGCAAACAGTGGCGCTTTGTGCGGTGGCCGCGGGGCCGCACGACTCTCCGGGAACAATGACGGGTACAGTTGCCGGCCACAAGTCAAAAACGCCGTGATAGGTCACGCTAAAATCCGACCAGTCCCAAATATTTACGTGTTCGTCGCGACCTCTTCGAATAACCTTTACATTTAGTGACAGCTGTGATTGAAAGTCTGATAAGATGTCTTTAAATGGACGAAGAATTGCGCAAACGGCGCATGGCCACTCACTGTAAATACTGTCAAATAAAAGCTTTCCCTCCTAAAATCACCAACCAGGATCCATTCAAAATATGCCATACGATTAAACGATGGTCAAAATGTGCTCACCAAAGACATGCTTGCAATAAAAGGCTGATTTTGCGGTCTCACAGGTGGAAAGTCTGTGCGTTATTCTTCCCGACGGACTCTGTATTTGTTGCTGATAACGACACGAAGTCAGTGGCAACAGGAGGCCACCGCTTGCATAACAGAATTGCATTCAACGCCTCAACTAGAGAAAATTAACACCAAATTAGACCTCTTAAATGTTGCGTTTCGGACAGAGGCTGCTCAAATACATTTCATTTTAAATCCGCTTGGATCCAGCCTTCTAACATCCCCGTCAGGGGTCACAGGGCCTCGGCTGCCCTTGTCCTTGAATTGTGTAAGTGCCCTGGCTAGGTTATCTGACTCAACGCTTTTGCCATTTTCTTGGCACACTGCGCTACAGGCAGGGGAGGACTGCGGACCGAGGCACGAAAAGGGTAACGCATAACAAAGAGAAACTCAAATTGGACCCGTCAAGTGGTCGGTTCGAGCCTGTTTTTGGAAAGACAACCCCGACCCCGGCAGCCTGTTCCCTCTGCGTGTTCAACAATCCAGTCTGTGTTCCCACATTGAGCCATTGCCGTAGCCTGGCACTTTCTCGCGCGTGGACGCAGCTCTAATATCAGCCTTTCTCAAAACCAAATAAAGATGAAAATAATGTTGACTTTTGGAGTGTAGTGAGCATGAGACTATTGCAGCCTGCTTGTGTAGTGAGGTTAGACCAAGCAGGCCGCCTCGGATTGTTCCCATTCATGTCTGCAACTTTATGCAAATGGTTCGAGCCCTTAATTGATCTTCTGTTGTCAGCCCGAGAGCGTGTCAAGAGATAAATCTGAGTAGGCCTTCTGAGGCTTTTGAGGCCCTCGTTTGGTGCTCCAGTCCGACGGAGACACGCCCAATCCGGCCGGTCTGCTCAAAGCAAAGCTAATTCACCAGCGCGCACGTCGCCTTTTACCGCACGAGCGCAGCACCAGCATGGCCATCTTGTGCGTATAGTCGGAGAGAAAGGGGGAAAAAAAAAAAAAAAAATGCGCTTAAGATGGAGATGTCCGTGCGTGGCCTCCGAGGTTTTCCAGCCCATTTACTCGGTTGCATCGCAACGTGAACCCTGAGGAATTCGGACTTTGTCTGATTCAATGCAAACCGATGGATGCGTAATTTTCCTCCTCCCCCCTCCCCCTCCCCGGAGTGACTCGACCCTTTTTTTCCCCCTCCTCCTTCGCCTCCTCTCCTTTCTCCTGGATGGGCCCTCAGCCTCCGAGGCATCGCGTTTTGTCTCAAACCTCCGCGTCTCCAGCATCCTTGTTTGCTGTACCGGCAGGGAGCGCCTTCCTCCTTCCTCCTTCTCCATCCCTCTAATCCTGCGGAATTTTCTACATCTCGACTCCTGCACCGTTCAGGAAATATAACCGCGGCTGCAACATTCAGGCAGTCAGAGCGACAATAACAGAAAAACCGTGCGGTCGAAAATGGCAGGATAACGACTTTCTTTTTTTTTTTAGCATCGCTGACGATGACTACATGGGCTGGAGCACAAACGGCATGGCGCATCACTCAGTGGGAGACTGCCGGCCACTATCGATCGTTAATCTTATTGAAATCACACACCAGTGTTAATTGATTAGAAGCATTAGACGGTGATCCTAAAGCTGCTTTATATTTTGACATGTGGGCATTGTCACGTAGCTCTATTTTCCTGTTCGTCTCCAATAACATATCCGTAAGATGTGATGTAAATCTGTAATGATAAATCACCTATAGATGTGCTGCATAAGTAAGCCACAATAAAGAGGCTGGGTTACAATTTAACCATGCTGCCACATCATTCCCTTCACAAATGTAAGAGAAATAGAGTCATACGTACAGTAACCATTCTTGACGTACAATGAAAGAAATCTAGGTCCTTCCTTGCACTGGTCTTGAAGCTGGAGGCGGATTGCTGTGTTTGCTCTTCGGCCTTTGTATTGTATGGCCCCTCGTGTTCTGCCGGGAGTCCAAATTAAAAGAAAAAAAAAGAAAAAAAGGAAAAAAAAATACAACCTTCACCAGGGGATCTCAGCCCTCTGAGATTGTAGGTGTCCTCTATAGGATGAAAATGAGGAGAAAGGGGTTTTCTACTGGAAGATGATGAGGGAGAGTGTTCTCTTCGAGTGGCGTGGGCGATGGCTCACAAAAAAAAAAAGAGAAGCAGTGATCCTCAGCAGGGTGTGTCCAGGGGAGGGTGTTCTGGTTCTGCTGTTTTTGTGTGTAATTCCCTGCTCCTCTCGCAGTCTCCTTCTGTGCCTCTGCTGCAATGTTCTTCTTTTATGCATCCTCCTGGTTGGCAGAGCACGCTGCTGATTGGCTAATTGTGCAGGGAGGGTACTACATGGCAGCCATTGCAATGCGCTCCTTTCCCATTATCCCCTTCAGGAGAGATCACCAAGTCCCCTCCACCACCCTTCCTCCCTCTTCCATCCCTGCCCTTCCATCTCTCCACTCCCTTTTTCTCACTGCCCTTTCTTCCTGCCCCCCTCTTCACACCCTCACATGCACACACAGCAGAGTGAATAGGGCTCCACCTGCACTTACTGAACAGATGGGTGCAGCAGAAGACAGCAGACTTGTCTTTTCTCATTCCCCACACTTTGCACACACTTCTTCCGCAGCGCAGCCCTCTCCTTTCTCTCTTATTCTCCATGCAGGCGAGTTTGAAACCACAGCAAACATCTTCAACTTTGTACGCCTTTGTCTTTGTAAATAATAGCAATTTTAAGTGTCGATGGAGAGCCTTTACACATTACACACTTACGCAGAGAGGGTTAAGAAGAAAAGCAGTAATTGACTGTGAAGTGTGGCTTGAAACAAAGCACTAAGTCCACAATAGTTTTAATGACGGCTGATTTCTGGATGTCTCGCGTGCAAGGCAGATGGCTAGCTAGGGTCAGGTGCAGACATGTGAATAACAAATTAGACACCCTCTGAATTATTTCATGTCCATTCCGTGGAAAAAGTTGGGAGCGGTGCTGTTGTCGCGAGTCTCGGATTGTGCCGAATGATCTTTTTTTAAGGCCTTATTAATAGAAATCCGGCCAGCAGCGATTTTTGTCTTACTTTACAGCATCTCAGTATCCCCTTCCTGAAGAGTTGTCATCCCTCCCTGCCCGCCTCCCGTGTCTCGCAGTGTGGTGTGTGCTCACTGAGACATGCTGTTTGGGCTCATCTATAATGCATCCCCTGCCCCGGGACATCATGTGTGACAAATGACCTATTTCTGTGCAGACCCCCATAGGGCCTTGACCTGGAGGGGTGGGTGTGCGGCGAGTGTGTGTAAATCAGTGTATGTTTGTTTATTTCTGTATGGGTCTTGGGTTGCTGCTCTTGAGATGGTGAACTGAGGTTGTGCATTGTATAGTATTGATGTCCGCAGTGTGCATGTTGTTTATCTGTCAGTGAAAGGACAACTGGTGCTGATGCGAGTCCTCCCCGCAACAACAATCAGATTCTCTGCTCTGCTCTCCCTAACTGACCTTGAGGAGTCCTCAGAGATCTCTGACGGTAAGGAGTGTGCTGGTATGAGAGAGGAAATTGTTTGCGTTGCATATCCACTGGCCATTTGCCTTCAGTGGATATGTGAACGTGTAGCAGTCTGAACCCAGATGGAGATGTTGTACAGGACACACAAGTAACTTCATCCCTGTACTGTACTGTACGCCTCTTTCTGTTTACCCTGAGACCTTCCAGGCCCACAATTCCAGTCAGTCTCATACAACCCCTCTTTCTTCCTGTCATTGTCCTGCAGCTCACTTCCAGTCACAATTTGAACATCGGCCCCGTCTGATATTTTACATAATTGCCTTACATAAGTAGCAAGCTCGGCTCGGAGCTTGGATGATATTAGTGGAGATGAATATTGCATGAGGAAAGCACTCGTTAAGCGTTAATAAGAGGATAGAGCTGGAGCCCCACTGTCAGTCTGTCTTAACCCCGCCCCCACCATTCTGTCAAGCAGTGACTCAACTCAGCCTGGATGTGTTGGAGCCTTTGAGTCAGTTCGTTTGAGAGAGGGAGGACGAGTGTGTGCCTATGTGTGCATGCACGCGTGTGTGAGTTTCTGCCTGTGTGCGTGAACGTCTAAGAAGAGACGGCGAGATTTGCACATTAGGTGCTTGTGTTTTTTCTGTCTTTGTTTGCTGAATAAAAGCGGCTCTTGTAGCACAAAGGCGCCCAGGTCCGTCAACTGACTGCAGCCCCACTTACAGGTCACACTTAATGTGAATAAATAGGCTTAATTGTGCCCCCTTATTAGGGCTCTGTTTAGTAGCACAGCAGCTGAATCCTCCATGTGAGTAAGAGGGCGTTTGAGGCATTATTGCGCATTACTGAATCCAAGGATCAAGCATTGGTTTAGCTTTAAATGCTTTTTCTTGTTTTGCAGATTATTTGTGTATTGTTTAGCGCTTTTCCACTATTGGTTTTTGGGAGTGTTGTTGCAGTCCTGCTTTAATTTTCACATATCAAGGCATGCTCCTCAGTGCCAGAGGGGTGAACACTAAGCAATTAAAAAATTAGTTCACTGATTTTTTAAACTCGTCAGCCAGTGGAATAGAGGAAACAGCACTGCTAACTGTGAAATACAATATTGTCTATACAGAACTTCCACAATGTGAAAGTAAGTGATTTTCAAGTGTATTATGTATTAGAATATTGAGTTGAAAATATATGACGATAACGAACTTTTTAAGACCCTTTGGGGCTGGATTTCTTGGCTTTGCCTTTTCCATTTCCCATATCTATAATTCCTGGTGTATTAAGTCAAACACAGAAGCCTGTTGCCATTGCCCTGCGGTATGGTAGCAGCCATGTGTATGAATGTGAGGGAGAGAGGATGAGGAGGGAGGAGAGGGACAGAGTGCCACTATGACAGCGTATCTGGGGGATGGGCAGGATGATTCAGCCTCAGGTCTGGTTTCTTGAGTGATCCCTCCACCAGGCCTGGCTCTTGGCGATTCGGGGTTTTGTGGCAGCAGCAGTAAAGCAATGATTGCTCTCAGGAAAGGATCCAAAATTAAGTTAGCCTCTTTTTAAAGGGGCATTTGTTGATAATGGCAACAGGCCTAATTCAACCCTTTATGTATTTTTTTTCACAATTTTCTCGTGGTCTCCCTCATGGGTTCATTCTTGCACTTTCTCTTTCTGTCTCACTCCTGTCTTCCTCTTTATATCTTTCTCTCCCTCTGTCTGTCTGGATGTGATGTCTCTTGGCTATTATTAGAGTAGACAGGCTGGTGGGAGGAAGTCTCTGAAGTAGACGCTCTTGTCATCTTTTTATTTATGGGTTATATTCTACTTTCCATGTGTCTGTTTAATTCTCGGTGAACAGTTATCTATCTTTTGTTTACTCAGTGCAGTATGAGATACGTCTTGCCTTTGCAGGCAATGTTTATGTGCCACATGCTTTTTATTAGATTAAAGAGAAAAAAAAACACATACTGTATGCAGGTATTTATCAATACATATAATGATACCTTGAATTTTATGTCTATGAATATTCGTTTGGTAGGTGAGGCAGAACTACCCTCCTTTTCAGAGACCATGTCTTACACAAAATCTTTTAAGATATAAAGCCGTGGACATTAATCTTTCATTTTGTCCTGTCTGAGACGGTATCTAGGGAGAGACCTTAAATATACAAAGCTCTTAGACATTCTCTTTGTTTTCTCTCGCTCCCTCTCCTGCAGCCTTTTTCATCCTATTTGACATAAAAAAACCACACAAGTGGCAGCACACAAGGAATATTAGATTTGTGAATGTCGATTCTCATGAACCGTGTGAACGCGCTGACTTTTGATGAACAAATAAATAATAAAAAATGCATTTCCTGCCTCAGCCTAGATTGGTTTCATTCTTGTGTAGAATTAGTTTTTTATCTATTTGATGGTATCAAACAGGTAACATGCTGTCCAAATGCAATATGATAATATCTTGCACAAAAATTTCATGACTTAGCCTTTTTCCACCATTGTCTCCTCTTCCATCCTCTTTCTCTTCTCTTCTCTTCTGTCAGTCTCTTGCTCTCGCTCCCTGTAGTCCATCTCTCTCCTCCTCATTGCCCTCCCTGGTTTCAGTAATAGGAGACTTGAAATCAATAGCACATTAGTCTGGCCGGAAACTCTTGTGGAATTAAATATGAATGACTGAGATTGCAGCTGTACCTGCTGCTGAGAGAGATGCATGATGGCTCTTGGGGATATGGGTTTTTGTTTTTCAGTCCTCCCGTCAGTAAACAGCCGGGCCATTTTGTGCTGTTCTAACAGCTTACCGGATCACTGAGCTACCTTGTTATGTCAGAGATCGGCGAGCAGCACTGTGGACTCCAATAGATACTGTTGGGGTTGTCATTTTGTACTCGGCACTGAACAGTGACCAGTCCGACGGCATAAAGTGATGGAGCAAAATGGGATCGTGGACGTCACAAAGCCGCGACAACTCAGGAGGCAAGAAGAATCAAGTGGCCACACCCATCCTCCAAACACAGCCGCACGATTTGAATATGAAAGAAGTCTCTGATATTAGCAGATTGCATCTTACTTTTTTTTTTTTACCATTATTTCCTCCAAATACAATATGCGCTTTCTCTTTCAAAAAGCTTTCAAATCTGCTGCTCTGCACATCCATTCTGGAACTTTTTAGATGCAAATTTCGGTACTTGCCATTCTTTAGTTTTCATTAACTGGTTCACTGTGTAAACTGGCATAATTTCTTTTAATGCGCTGTTTTACTTAAAAGCATCATTTGCAAGGTGGTTGGAGAGTGCTGGCTGGTGGGAGGAAGGTAATCTGAGATAAAAAGCCACAGCGTATGCTTCTGGGAATTGATAGCGGCTTGGGCAAGAGTAAGCTAATACAAGGAGATGATATAGAGTTAGATGTATTTGTGAGCTATATTTCATCCCATCAGAGATGAAACGGTTTGTGACAGATGGAGTGATATTGTTCCCGTGTACAGCCCATGAGTGCGTCCCCTCCTGCTTTCCCTCCCTGACAGATGTAGGGGGAGGGCCACAGTGCACTCTTCTTTCTTTCAATTGATTTCGGTGCTTAAAAACCCTTAGGGACTGGAGGATGGTGGTGGTAATGGTGATGGGGGTTTAGTCGCTTCCTGCAGCACAGAACCGATAAAAGTCGCAAACGTGCTGTAAAGAACTCATAAACATATTACATGCATATATCTGCATATATTCAATCATGAAAAACCCTCACAGTAGCGTGTTCTGCGCAAAGCACTGCAAATGGAGCTGGAAGGGAATATTTCCATAAATCTTGGTTAGTGAGTGACAGCAACCTTGCGTGCAATCTAGGCAGAGCGAGTGTGGCTGTGCATACTCATTAATGTCTTCTGGTCAAAAACACATTCTGTCCAGGACAATTTATTAGCCAGTAAGCATAGAAATACAGCATTCCTTTATCCGTCTAATTAGCTTGGTAAACGCACAATTTTCTTGCTGCAGGAGGAGTGGATATCAATATTTGTAGGCTTGTGTATTTTGCAATAATTTAAGCAAATTTAATTAAACAATGACTACCTCTGCCCTCTGCACGGCGCCCCAGCCGTGACAGTAGCATCAACATTAGGTAGCTTAACAGTTGTCTTGCAGCAGATGTTTGCTGATGCTACACCTCACTTTCTGCCCCTGAAGGGGAAAGGTCAAGATGGGGGTGGAGGATGGGGAGATTCTCTGGAAGATGCTACATGTTGCTGCTTTGAGGGAAACAAACAAATGAGCATCTGCGCGTCCCTTGTATAGGACACCAAAGGATGGAGATTAGTATTAGCATTATTGATTATAGTATTCAGTATGATCTAATTTCTCCATCCTGCTTCAAGAGACAGTGAAATATGAAGTGGAAAATGACCTGTGTAATCATTAGTTTTTTTCCATGTTGTGAGTAGGATAGCAGATACTGTTACAGAAAACCATCCTTTCTGCTTAACAGTTCTTGTATGTGATTGTTTTTCCTTGTTTTTGACTGTTTTTCCCTAATCATCCAGAAGGTCGATGATAAGTTTGTCCTTCCTTTTTAGTTAATGTTAAAGTTTTTACTACTGGTGGAGTAACGTCCTGAAAGCAAAACATTAAAAAGAAATGGTTAGTGATTTTAATAGGACTCCCCGCCGGGGCTGGATAGAGAGGGGACGTGCCCTGGCCACGGGCGCGTGGCGGCGGAGCAGGTGGATGAGGGGCAGCTGAGTAGTGGGCTCCAGGGGGAGGGGGGTTTCCATTTTGGAGGACTCTTGGGGTCGGGAGAGAACCCTGAAAAAAGGCAACCCCATCTGGAAGTGAGGTGGGGGCTCTGGTGTGAAAGAGATCTAGTGGGTGGTGTCTGACACTCTCTCTTTTGTTCTTTGGTAACACAGCAGTGATGGTGGTGGTGTTGGTAGCTCTTGCTGTCATGGGGGCTGGGTGCTCAAACAATAGTGCTGATGTAGGAATTGAAAGCTTTCGATGAACAGAAAGGCAAAGAAGCAGGCAGGGAAGGTGTGGACAGAAGGATAAAGCAGGCATGGGGTCAGCCCACTTATTATAGGTGGGCTTTTCTAGCTATACACAGACGCTGCAATTTTGCACAAACAGCTCTGAATTCATGTTTGATGTAAACATTTACATTTTTAATATTTCTTGTGGTTAGATTAACTTAGTGTTTTTGAGATGTATTTGCATATAGATGCCAGAAGAAGAACAAAATTCTATCTAATATTTAAACACATCAATAATAAAAAGCACCAGTGCCCAGTCAATCAGAATTTACCGAATCTTGAAGCAGCAAAGAAAGAAAAATGAGTTTTGGCATTATGACGGAAACGTACCTGTACAGGGGAGAGTCGGAGAGCGTGAGCGTCATTTATTTTCATGAGCAGTGTGCATGGGCCAGACTCATGCTTTCTGCAGGCTCGTATGCTGCTCTGAGCACTGCTCCATGCATAAACATGTATCCCCGAGTTGTCCATCATTGCTCGGCTACAGCCGGGCCTCTGTCACGCAAGGTTAAATATGCCTCATTCACCCCTCTATCCATTTTTCACATCTCTCCCATATGATCCATGCCATTCATCAGCCATCTCACAGAGGACGGCTGCAGTACCCGCAGTAGCTCTCCAGAGTACAGAATAGGATGACAGTGATGTGGGCTGGGGGCCCTGCAGCGGCAAGCATTGCCATATTAATGCTTCATAGTGGGCATTGGGGTTTGAGCGATTGCAGGCAGGGAGGAGAGAGATTCAGACCTGCCACTACAATAAACTGTCAAGTCCTCCATGGAAAATCACTGACAGTGTCCCTGACAGAAAAGGTGCCAATCAATTATACAGCTGACGTTTTTGTCTGCCTGCATCCTTTTGGGGTTAAATATTTTAGAGCCATAGAATACTTCTCTTTTAAAACAGTTGATTGCCAGTTGCGATTAGACAGCAAGCCAGTAAATAAAGCTGTAGCTGAAGCTTTGTTACCTTAACGCAGAGGTCAAATTTTAGGACTGAGTCTTAAACAATCACTGATGAAGCAAGGCGTTCGTTCTTTTTGCAAGCATGGTGAATAGCGCCGCCTGCTGGTCTAGTGCCTCGAGAGACGTGATGCAGCGCAAGCAGTCCTCAGCCCCCTAGATGCTGCTATTGTGCATTCTTTTTCCTGAGGCGGTCAAACAATAGGACGCTCTTTGGTAACTGATGAACTATAAACCCTTTTCACTTCAGCCATGTTGACAAGATGCAGTATGGTAAACACAGTAACAAGTATATTAATGAAGACTCTATTCCATTGAGGTCAAGGGGATGCTCTATTGTATGTTGGCTCACTGGATAGGCTCTGCATTAATTATCCTTGTGTTTAACTGCGATTTCATGTCAATATGACCTCCACGGGAAAGGTGTTCGGTCCTGCACAACTCACAAGGAACTTTTCGTTTAGTTTTACAAATGCCAAATCTGTGTCATCAAAGTGAAGTCATTACAAAGAAGAGCATTCTGACGCAGACGCAAATGCGGGGGCCTGAAACGTGCTTGGGCCGCCTCTTACATTTTAAAAAGAAGTGAAACCGGTGAAACCCCAAGGTGAGGTGATATCATGTCGCACTAAACCGGTCAGGTGAGATTTCAGCACGAACAGACGGTGCGTTTAGTCACCAAGCACAAGCTGGTGAAAGTAATGGGGAAGGTACCGGAAGTATGGGAATGATTTCCACGTCTCAGTGATGAAAACACATACTGTATATACACGCAGCATACATACACACTCATTTGAAATTACTGCGCCTCATCAAATAGAAACTGTAAAATTGAGCTCTCAAAACTATTGCCTAAACTTGAATTATTTCATTTAATTTAGACGTGTAATAAAGACAATGAGCTTTAATTTTGAAGCTGTACCGGATGAGTTGCGCGTATCATGGCTGACTTGATGCAGTGGCTTCAGTTCAGCTCCCAGCCGCTAGGAGGAACAGGGAGGGATCCGTGCCCAGTCCCTGCGTGGAGAAGAGAAGGAAGCGGGCCGAGAGTCCCCATCCCAGCCGAAGACGGGACGGAGTCCGTGCACAAGAGGAGAGGAGAAACTTTCGGTTTGACTTGGAAGAGCTTCTTTACATGGGGACCACAGAATGACATCCACGGCAAGCGAAATGAGGGCGTTTGCTCACAAAATTAACCGGTGAGAGAGCGACAGAAGTTATTGTTTAACCGCGAACGCGCACTGTTGTCGCTCGCGTTGCGTGAGAATGACCTGCTGGACAGACCGCACTTATAGCCAGCAAGCTAGGATTTGGACGTGAAGGTATCACTTACTGTAAACCCTTCAAACTATGAACACGAGTGTATATGCCGGGAATTGAGCGGATTTACAGTGTTGGAAAAGTGCTTTCTGACACTTTGGAGAGTTTCATATCCTGCTTTGTAACGTTTTACGTTATCGTAGCATCACATTAGAATTGTTATCAACAATGATCGCGCGACTTCAAGATAACATTGTCAAGCTAATGGCTAATCTGATACTCGCTTTAATACCCGGGAGTATTAAAGGGTAGTTACCAACAACAAGGATATCCAAACACATATCAAACCAACATGATTTGCTTTAAGTGTGTGAACGCTGTGCAGTATTATCGTAGCAACCTGTTTCTACATGTTGTAAACTGGTTTTCCGTCTTCATGCGAAGCTATAGCTCTGCGTCGAGGTTAAATCTGTTATACCTCATGTAAAAAAACATTGATCCGATTCCATGAGAGGTTGCAAAAGAATGCAATATGTGTCAGCAGGCGAATAGCATTTACACAGCATGGGTCTTCCGCTTTGTCCAGGGTTGTGCTTTTCCCAGTCTTCATGCCAGAAAAATCAGCTTAGCATTGTGAAATCAGCTGTCTTCTCCAAAGGAAAACAAACGGGATGAAAGATTCCTATCCTGCAAGTGAATTCTTTCTCACCCCAGTGGAAACCTCCCTGAGCTCTTATCTGTACACTAGTTGTGCAAAGATTGGACAAGGCTCAATCATAAGAAGATCTTGCTTGGGTTATTTTGAATAGTGCATTGAATTGCTGGTAGTCTGCCCCTTCATGTGCCTGTTGATCCTCAATAACAGTCTTGTAGGTCTTTTCCTTCATAGGATCCAGACCATTGTTAAGTGCAGGATGCAGGAAAGGGTGGGAATGGGTGTTCTGGTTATTGTCTTTGCACTTGATGGCTTTCCTATTTCCTGTTTTAAATTGAAGTTTATTGCGCTGTAGTTACTGTTTCCCCATTTTTTGAATACATGTTGCTCATAGAGTTGCAGTTTAGAGCTGCGAGTAGGAGGTCATGTTTTTTCTATGCCCTATAGCCATGTGTACTGATGGAATGAAGACATGAACTTTAGCTCTGTAATCAAAAGGACCACGGTTTGGGACATGTTGAAGCCTTTGCAGCCATGTAGCTTAGAAATCCAGACATTTTGCGGTTCTAAAGGAGCAGCTGCTTGCTGTCTGTCTAATAGACTGTCTCTCTTTTTTTTCTTGCTTTGTCGCTCTTTAAGCCTACCATTTGCCGTTATTGCATAAAGGCCAGGGACAGCACTCTGGCTCTGTGCCTGCTCCCTGGAGCCACCTCTCTGTGAAATAAGATTCTGTTGAATCCCTATTCAGCAGCAGCTGCTGTCTTTCAGCATCGCTACTAGTTCCACAAGCTGAAAACTCTTTGGTCGGAAGGAAGAGGCGTTTGTAGATCATATAGGACACGTCTCTAAAGATTAGATGTTTAGCCACGCACATGCAGATTGACTTGGCATTTCCTTAATGGAGTTTTAACCCAGAATCTGACTGAATTTAATTGAGCATCACTATAAGAACGACAAGTTTAAAAGGGTTTGTTAATGCAGATTTTTCTATTATTCTCAGGTGATAAATGTGGCCTAGTGGTTAAAGTTTAGTGGCCAAGTATAAACGCATCCTCAATCGCTTCATAATTTGTTCTTGAACGCACACCTCTTGAACTTTTGTATAGCTAGTTTATATCTCTGTAAATTTGCTCTTCCGTTTTAACTAGCTAACAAATGTTTTTTTTTCTCTTGCTCAGGACGGTAGCTGCAGAGGTGAGAAAACAAGTGTCCAGGGACTATGGCTCTCCTCAGCTGACCAAAAAACGAGGAGCTGCACACCACCCTGTGAGTCACCCTGTGTTTAAACTGCAGAAGTTTCAAAACAGCATGTTTAAAGTTTTAATTAGTGAGGTCATAAGTCAATGAGTGTACCTTTGTGAATTAAGTTTAGGATGTGTTTAGATAACCGGAATGCAAATTACTGTTGACAGCAGCCATGAACAGAGTTGTTATTGAAACATGACGTACCAGCTGTTGTTCACAACAGCTGGTACATCCCATTGTGTGCAGGGATGCTCACCCAAAATAGAATGAGGGATATTTATACAAGATGCTGTGTTTTAGAAAGTACCTAAATTAGTCCAAAGAAATTTACCCATCCTTTATCATTGCTTCCCACAGGCTTTTGTGAGACTGGTAGTTTGACCACACACCTACTTGAGGAGGCCAGGCTCAGTTGGTGTTGTAAAGTCAGACTGGTGCATTTTGAGAACAAAACTAAAAGGGCTACATCATCAATAACTACAACATAAATAAGACATTTCAGAAAATAAAATACAGCAGTGAGATTTCACTCTGCTGCCTGGTAATTAGGGGCTGTAAAGTGGCTTTGGCCAGACCATCTAAGCATAAGCCTGTTGGCTCTAGTCAAAAGTCAATGTCAATCTGTTCCTTTCCATTTGCTAGTCTGAGTCCAGAGCCACAGCTAAACCACGACTGAGAGGCGAAATAGTCACAGTTTTTAGATTATGTTCGATTGATTGGAATTTCAACTCTCCTATATTTTTACTGGGCTGACCAGTCCAGGTTGCAACTGAAAGTTTTTTTTTTGTGTGTATTTGAGCATTTAGTTATGTCCAGGGGTATTTTTACAATGACACAGTTTTCACCTTTTTCCCTCTATGCCCTACCACAATGGATTTAATTTATTCAATGTGTGACAGAAGTGCAGACTTTTAGCTATAATTTAAGAGGTAAAAATATGGCATTTGCAATTTAGAAAGAGTACAGAGTACCTCCATTTTCAGGGGCTCAAAAGTATTTGGAAAAACTATTATAACTGTAGTTTTTGATACTTACATGGAAATCCTTTGCAGTCAGTGACTTCCTAAAGTCTGGAGCCCATGGACATCATCAAATTCTTCCTCCCTGGAGATGCTTTGCTAGGCCTTCACTGCAACCACCTTAAGTTGCTGCTTGTTTGTGGGTCTTTCTGCCTTCAGTTTTGTCTTCAGTAAATGAAAAGCTGCTCCATTAGATTGGGATCAGGTGACTGACTTGACCATTAAAGAATATTCAATTTCTTTGCCATCAAAATTAGTTGCTTTTGTTGTATGTTTTAAGCCATTATCCATCTACTCCGTGAAACAGAGTTTTGTAGCATTTGGCTGAATGTGAGCCAAGAGAATTGCTCTGTACACCTCAGAATTCCTCTTGTCACTTCTGTCTGCAGTCACATCATCAATAAACACCAGTGAGCCCGTTCCATTGGCAGCCATACACGCCCATGACTTAAAAATTAGCATTTATAACATTCCATCTCCAGACTTTTCTTTTCTTATCATTACCGTTCAAGTTTATCTTGGTTTCATCTGTCCAAAGAATCAAATTCCAGAACTTAGGAGGCTTTTTTAGTTGTTTTCTGCCCAAGTCTACTCTGGCCTTCCTGTTCTTGAAGGTCACCAGTGGTTTGCACCTTGTTGTCAACCCTCTGTATTTGCATTCATGCCTGCGTCTCTTGTTTGTAGAATTTGACAATTATACGCCAAAGTCAAAGTATTATTGACTGGTCTCTATGTTGTGAGGGGGTTTTTCTTCACCACGGAAAAGATTCTGAGATCATCCACTTAAGTTGTCTCCCGTGGCCTCCCCAGGCCTTTCGATGGTGCTGAGCTCACCACCACATTCTCTCTGTTGTACCAAATTGTTGACCCGGCCACTCCGAATTTTTTTGCTATCTCTCTGGTGGATTTATTTTGTTTTTTCAGCCTAATGATGTCCTTTTTCACTTGCATTGATATCTCTTTTGACTTTATATTACTGTCAAGAAGACCTTTTATCTGCTTCTTTTGTCTTGAAGTAGCAATAAAACGAACCAGACTTGACCGTGACACCAGGCAATTGTCCAAATACTTTTGAGCCCCTGAGAATGGAGGTACTCTGCATAATGGTTTTAATTCGAAAATTTTAAATGCCATATTTTTGTGAAACCTCTTAAGCTGAAAATCTGTGGTGGTGTATTGATGAAAAAGGATAAAAACTGTGTCATTGTCCAAATAGTTCTGGACCTAACTGTATATGAGAACATATTCACGTGCAGTGTGGTTTCACAGTCCTGAAAGCGTCTGCTGGACACATACAGACAAAAAGATATGCTCCCCAGTTTAGCGAGACTGCCAGATTAGAAAGAGCCTGCTCTTCAGGCTAGAAAATCAATTAAATGTTGGAGAGAGTGTGTGTACAGTGAGGGTGCTGGGGGGATGCTGACTAACAAGGAGTTAGCCAAAGCAACATGTTCATCCCAACATTTTAAAGCTTTAATGCAATTGAGGAGTGTTTAATATTTTCAGGTTATGAAAGTAGGATCACCACAGTCAATCTAATTAATGGGAAACCCCTGAGATGCCAGATAGGTTGTGAAACAGACACTAGAGGTTTCGTCATAAGAGAATTTGAAACAAACTAAATTAGGTCGTAGGTTGACATTCGTTTGACAGTTTATAAAACCCTACTGGTGATAATCTTGTTTTGTCTGTAATCTAAACAAAGGTAAGGTCATTAAAAAAATGACAACTGAAACGCAATCAACTGAACACACCATTCAAATCCAATGTTACTGATTATGTGCATGTACAACCTGCAGGAAATTAGCATGGCCACTAAATACAAAATATGAAAACTGTCGCTTCGTTAATCCGATCATGTTGGTGTCTGTCATTGAGTCTGTGCCAATTTTACTGGTACATAATCATCTCATGTTGATTGGCAGTTGCCTTTGACAGAGGTGGTTGAGCCGGTGGACTTTGAGGAGTACGTGAGCAGTCATGCTCCTGGGGTGGAGCCCGGCCCCCTCAGACAGCTGCTGGAGTTCCCCCAGGATGACCTGGAGCTCCTCCACCTGGACAAAGAGTGCGTTACACTGGAGCCCCCACTGCCCGAGGAGGAGGAGTGAGTACAGCTGCTAGTGGCCAACACATCCCTCTTTGGTCTTTACTCTATCTCTCACACACACACACACACATGGATTCAAATCCTGTAATAGAGCACAAACATCACTACAGATAGGAATAAAGTCTTTCTGTGACACTGAATACACACATTTTGCTCAGTTATTGATGTGTTTGTCTGTGTAGTTCACTTGATCCCAGAGTGAGAGATGCCTTGGCAGTCTACACAGATGACTGGCTTATCATTCAAAGAAAGTAAGTGTATTCAGTTGTTGTACCAGATGCCCTATCTTACTGTACGTATTTCTTCAAATGTTTAATACAGGTAATGGGCACTACTTTTTATTGTTCACTGTTGATTTGATTGACTGTTACATTATCGCTAAGTAATTTTTTGCTCTAGATATCAACACCACAGCACCACGTTCACCCCTCACAACTCAGAGCGACAGAGAGAGCGGCGGCGAGGGCTGGTCAAACAGACCTTTGAACTGGACGAGGCTGCAGCTGAGCGCCACGACGACCAGGTACCTGATGGCGATCTTCAAAAGGACTAATTATCTTCCTCTTAGTCATTTTATGTTTATTTAACACTTTCTTTGATCTGCTAAACGCATGGTCTTGCCAGGAATTAGAGCTTTTAGAAGCATAATCATATCTGATACCTACGCAAAGAGATGGAGGGAATAGCCAGCTAGTAAAGCTTGTGTCTGATGATGGGGAAGCTAGTGTGAGTTGTATTCTGCTGAGTGAGTCAATCATTAAGGAATGAGTAATGTATAAATTGATATACTTTGTCCATTATCCAATAGAAAGCCCCATATGAATCATGTTAAATGGTAATAAGGTAATGGGATCTGTAGCATATTGTTCTCCATATCTCTCTGAAACATCTACAGCGAGCACTTAAAGGTGACATGTTCACCCGAAAGGAAAAAAAAAAACAGCACATGATCTCATCTCTGAGCCACACTTTTCTCATTTGCCCCAGGATGATGCGAAGCGGCGATCTGTCAGCATTGATGAGACTCCTCGAGGGAGCTGGGCCTCCAGTATCTTTGACCTAAAGAACTCCTCCCCAGATGCCCTTCTGCCGTCTGTGCTGGAACGTACAGCTCCAGAGGACATGGACCGCCGCAATACCGAGGCACGTCTGCAGGGGCGCCACAGTGACCTGCTTGGCCTGTACCCTCCCCCTGATGAGGTTCGTCTAAAACCATCTGCTGAGTCATGAACCTTACATAATATGATTTTATAAGATAGTTTTGTTCTCAACGGAATATGGCAGTTTAGACTAGCAACAGGCTGAACATACAACTGGACTGAAAACATGAGAAAGAGTTATAGCACTGGACGTAGCAGCCTAATGAATAGTGATGCGTTTATGTTCAAGTTCATTTGAATGGTGATGCTTTCATTTACATACTTTCAATTGAATCCTACACTTAAACTGAAGAAAATAATGAGGCTTTTGTTTAGGAAATCAAACGTCATCAACAATAAATAAATAAATAAAACAAAAGAATATGAGCTTACAGCATTAACCACACAGATTGAGTGCAGCTTCAAATGACCACTTATGTAAATGTAAAATCAGCAGAACACTGTTGGAAAAGTTAGTGAGAGTAGTTGCCATTTGTTCAGCTCTGAGTAACATTGGGTTTTCCCACGAAGTTAGTCTATACTGTCTTCGAACCCAGCCACTTCCACAAAGCTGTTTGCTTTTCTATGGGCTCCCTCCATCCCCCTTTGTTTATATCTGCTCTTTCTCTGCCACTACGTTGCCATGCCATCTCTGTAAATGTTATGTTAGTGTGTGTGTTGTACCTGACTTTGTTGTCTGTGTGGTAGGATGAAGCGGTAGAGAGATGCTCTGCTGTCGAAGTGCCCAAGGAGCACTGTGGCCAGAGGATCATGGTCAAGTGTCTGGCTCTAAAGTGGGTAACATTTGAAAAAGAACAGCTGATATTTCTGTGTTAGTGCTCTGATTCATTATTAGAAATACCAGTTATACTATCCATATTTGATAGCTATTCTTTTTATATTTCTCAGGTTTGAAATAGAAATCGAGCCAATATTTGGAACACTTGCCCTATATGACGTCAAGGAAAAGAAGAAGGTATTTCTTTGTCTCATTAGATGACTTCCTCTCTGTAATGCCACTGACGTAATGCTGAGCTCATGCTTAACTAATTGAGTTTCCCTTGTCTCTAAAGGTCTAACTGGTCTTAAATCAATGAGTCAAAACTGAATTAAAATCCCTTGACGTGCATTTCCATTATCGTCTTTCCTTCCCTTCTCTCTTCTGTTTCTTGCTTATCTCAACGTTCCCTTCAACAGATCTCAGAGAATTTCTATTTTGACCTGAACTCGGATCAAATGAAAACACTGCTCAAACCACACGCACCTCACACAGCGATTTCCACGCTGGCCCGCTCTGCCATTTTCTCCATCACATACCCTTCTGCTGATATCTTCTTGGTCATTAAGGTATGAAAAGAAGGCACTTTTAAGCAGAAAACTCAGATTTCATATTGGTCTATATATTATTAGCACACTTGCCCATTTGTTAGGAGTTTTTAGTGCTGCTAAAAATAATTTTACTTTGAGTACAAAATGTAAACAGTTAAGATTGTACCGTAACAAACGTGGTTTCATGTGTTTCAGCTTGAGAAAGTGCTTCAGCAAGGTGACATTGGTGAATGCTGTGAGCCCTACATGGTCATAAAAGAGTCTGATTCCTCCAAGGTAACAGAGCCAATAATGTTATTTGAGCTTTTGCAATGGTCATGGCTGGCTGCCAGCGTGGACAGCTATTGTCCAGTCACAAGCATTACTCAGCTCTCTCTGCAGCCTGCAATATTTATCATCCTCCTTGCTTTTACCTTGTCGACGGTTTGTCCCACTTTAGCATAAGGAGAAGCTGGAGAAACTGCGCTTGCAGGCAGAGCAGTCGTGTAGTCGCCTTGGACGTTTTCGCATGCCTTTTGCTTGGACGGCCATCCACCTCCTCAACATCGTCAGCAGCATGGGAAGTCTGGATCGGTCAGACCCCGACTCTGACTCTGGTATGTGATTCAGTAACATCCACAATCTTACACCATATCCCACTGGTATGCACACAGAGCAGTCAGCTATTTATGAGAGTAACTTTAGGTTAGTAAGCAAATGAATAATGTATGATTTTTCCTGACAGAGAGAAAAGGTCATGGGACATGGAATGAGAGAAAGAAGAAGGGGTTTGAGCGGATGAGTGTAGGCGATGACATGTGCAACTTTGCCACTTTCCGTCCAGCAACATTGACCGTTACCAACTTCTTCAAACAGGTCTGACTCAGTAGTTTATGTTGTTTTAGGTGTCCTGGCTGTGATGTTTTGTGGATTTGGGTCTTGACTCACATTACACATTAAAGAAGAGACAGGAAAAAAAGGACACAAGCATTTTAAGTCATGGTCACTACCCTGGTCTCAAAAATAAAACTTTGCAAAAGGCCTTATATCTTAAACATAAGAGACATTTTAATAGAGGCTGAGGTCCTTGGAAAACTGATAGAATAAAGTGAATGGGATAAGTTGATCAGGTAATCAGAAAGTTTTTTCCTTGAAGTGTGTCATTTAACAGAGAAATACACTTAATGCCCTCTTCTTATGGTTTAGTTAAATATTGTTTCAGTTGTTTTAATGTTTGATCAAATAGTGACTATAATCTGCAGTTTCCCAAAAAGCAAAAAAATTCACAAACTGTCATCACTGTGTTTTGTTTTTTTTTTCAGTAAAAATATATTATAATAAGATTTTTGTTAGAATTGCAATACAAACTCTGTTTTTCCATTTGTGTTCATGAAGGAGGGGGACAGACTGAGCGATGAGGACCTCTACAAGTTTCTGGCAGATATGCGCAGGCCTTCCTCTGTTCTGCGACGACTGAGGCCTGTCACAGGTACACGTGATATAATCACAGATTCAAGATATTACTGTGAGATTACTTTAATTCACTTGTAAAGATTAATGGATGATTTGCGTCCATGCATCCATGACTTAATATCTCAGGAACTGAGGGAATTCCTTAAAATTGCCTGGGTTTTGGTGTTCAACTGAAGTTCAAGATCACTGTGAGCTTTTGTCCATCCCACTCTTGCAAGCACATTATCTCAACATCACCTGGGCAAATATTCATCACACCGTAATATCGTACAAATGTCAACTTGGATTCAAGGATGATTTGAATTGCATAGTCAATGGTGACGGCAGAGGAAAAACGTGTTTTCCATCATTACCAAGAATTCATGCACTCAATATAGCAACATAGACTGCATGGTGGTGATTCCTCTCTTGTTTTGTAACAATGTTCTGTATTTTGCCCCTCAGCCCAGTTGAAAATTGACATCTCTCCAGCTCCGGACTCGCCTCATTACTGTCTGTCACCAGAACTGCTTCATGTCTTGCCCTACCCGGACCAACGTGTTCGCCCGACCAAAGAAGTGCTGGAGTTTCCTGCTCGCCATGTTTACACCCCACATACCACATACAGGTGAGTGTTAATCTATCACAGACTCACACACACACACAAGCTCTGTCAGTTGACCTATAGAACAAATTCACATTTAGTCCCTGTGTTTGTTTGGATTGTGGTTTTATTTCTGTCTGTAACAGATAATATAACTGTCTGTTTTCAGCAAAATGTCTTGAATTTAGATTGAAACACATTTCTTTTG